>DWHU01001711.1:0-11632 GCA_018247975.1 Parides photinus
TGATATGCAGTGTAAGGTGAATGATGAGTTAGCATCTGACAGGAATGCATGGAGAAGACTGACATACTGCGCCGACCCCAAATAAATTGGGAAATCGGCAGGACGATGATGATGAGGTCTTTGTTGTCTAAAACCGTTTACCATGTCACCATCTGCCCTGAAGTCTCAAAACAATAAGGATAAGACTTAGGTAAATCATGTCAGTCGTAGAAGGCGAAATACACCCAGTACGGGTTCATGGGCTATGTAGGTGAGGGTTCATAGGCCAATTAGCGAGTCTGGGGTGAATGGCAATGAAGAGGTGCTGCCGTGGAGGGTTATGACCCTCCTTTGGGACGTGCTTAGGCGTAGTGCAGAAGGGTAGCAGTGCGTTACGTAGGAGGTGGAAGAAGCGGCGCGTGAAATAGAACGTTTTGAATGTTACCATCATTTTGTGGTGATCATTCAAAAACAACAATTATAATTTCGAAAAACTTTATTTACTTAGAGCACCGTTTCACAGTCCTCTACCTGTGTACAAAATTTCAACCTCCTTCTACTTATACTTTAGGAGGAGACACATTGCAACGTAAGGCACCATTGCTCAATAATTTGCATTCAAGTGAACGTCCGACGAACCTGTTACTAGTAACAGTTTAAAAAAATATTTTCAAACGCCAATATATTCGTAACATGCCCACGCCTATTAATAACGTTTACGAAGTTCTTCCGTTTGTTAACGCGCATAAACCGTACAAATCAGCGTCGACAATTATAAATTACGTTACCGCTTTTATCAACGCCTCTTGTGTTGGCGGCCTTAAAAATAAATGATATCTTATTAGCGCATCCTAAAATAGCAACACTATCTGAATTCAGTGTAAATTATATTTTTTTTGTTTCGTTTAGCGTTTTTATTAGAATAGATAAAAGCTTCGTCGAGACCTTATCTAGGCGATCGGTAGCCGAAGTTATAAAATTATCCGAACGGTATCTCTGAGCTTTAGTGATTTATCACAATCATGATTGATAATGTTGACTAAAGCTACTCGTGAACACGACGCTTAGTGAAATGATACTATCATCATCGTCATCAGGTGTTTTTTTTGGAAATTGTACGTTTATTTATCAGATTGAAGTTTTTCTGTTTCTACTGCTATACATGAATGCTGAAAGGTTTTCAGTTTGATAGGCATAAGTAGTAAAATTACTAAGGTAACGAGGCTTAATAATCTCATGTCTCAAGGCGCGAGCACAATGTAGTGCTATTATTTTCACTTGAGTATTTTTTTAACTCATCTGTGAGACGAGCGACGTTCAACTGATGTTAATTTATATGTTCGATGTGTTTTCATTCATTAACAAAAATGGCCTCTACACGTGAATATGTTAATAACGGCAAACATCCAATGTAAATAACGACTGGTACGTAACTTGAAAGTTGTCAAGACTAACTAGCGAACTGTTTTCAATTGAGGTTGAACTTTGTAACTACAGAATGCAAACAGAGTTAGCTCTGGGTTTAGTGGTTGTTCATCTAATATAAACAACAATGTTTGTTAGTTATATTAACGGTCATAACTGACTGTTTAGTGGTAACAAACAAGGGTAAAATATATATGAGACGCTAAAATCACGCATTCAGAAACAGCTTATTGATATTCTCTATTCAAAGTTGAAAAACTGACTCCTGACTCTCAAGCTTCCTGAAACCCATAAGCTCTTTTAGTCATCTATTAATCCTATTTTTACTAGCCTGGTGGTTAATCACCGTAGTATCTTGCTTAACTTTAAATAATTCAACAAATCGGAGACGACTTTATTTTTTAGTTTAGTCCTGTGCTTTATTATCTTTTTTGCATCCATATCCTTTAATAAAACTTTTGATACATGCGTTCTCCTCCTCTAATAACTCTATATCCACTACTGAAAATGTTTCGTTTCTCTGAAACTTTATCTATTATAAATTTTAATTTTGTAATGTACTGTCACTCCCACTCTTTATTCTTTTTTAGTTTAGTAACTTATAAGTATAATTTTGATTTATTCATTACATAGATAATGTATTTAAGCGATGTTTACGTAAGTTAACTTCTCAGTGAGCTGTTCAGTTCAGGTCTTGTCAATATAATCTTCAGGTACTTTCGATGGGTTACAAATATTTAATCTGTAAACTATATGGTACCTTGATAAAAAGTAGAAAAACAAATTCGAAGATAAAACACATTTTTAGTATTAAAAAGCCTTTATGATTACAGACGGTAAAATGATTGCGATCAGTTCGTCGTGTGTGGGTAGTCGAACGTTTACGAGTTTATATTATTACATCCACCGCTCGTCTAGTTGACTGATCACAAGTAAACTCGTTCATTACTCGATTTAATACATTAACTCAATCAAGAATATACGTGTAATATTATAAATAGACATTTAAGGAATCGTACATAATAAGGGTAAGCAACTCGCACCCGCTTCAAAATTGCTTGCTATTATTTAAAATTGTTTCCAAACTTCGTAGTATACAGAAGCTCCGATGGCTTATCTTGTAAGGTGGTCGTTGTAATCCATCTCGAAGAGGCGCAGGTTCTATCCCCACTGAGCTTGAGATTTCAGTGAAAACACCATGAGGAAACCGACATGTTCCAAGATCAACAGGATTTGTAAATAGGTGACATCCGCCGACCCGTACTTTGCCGGCGTTGTGGATTAAAAGCCGCAGCTGGTCTTATTGTGAAAGAAAGCCCGTAGTCGCAGCAGTGGAAATATAAAGAGGGCTTTTTATGATTATTAAAAGAAGTATGGTTTTGGCTCGCCCAAAATATTTTAAGATTTGTATTGGCACGTTGATAAAAAGGTTGCTCACCCCCTGGTATATAACATTAAGGGTATGTTCTACAGTTTCCAAGTATTGGATAGTTAATTAACAAATCAATTAGCTGCCACATAAAACTTCTTGTTAAAATAGTTTACGTTTCGCAAACGTTTAACTTGAAATGATGATGGACAAGTTATACTACTTTAAATCTATCTTTTCGTTTACATGGAAAATGTTAATAGATAATGTACAGGAAGAATTTAAAATGGCGTACGGTTGTTATAAAATAAAAAGCTTTTAGCTAATCCGGCAATGGTGTTAATGGAAAACGTAAAAGTTTGATAAATTACAAAGAATAAGTTAAGAAACATTTTACAAGGCCCTGTGCTTTTTATTAAATTGTCTATGGCTCGTTCATTATTTTTTAAAGTTTTATATTTACATACATACCTATATAAACATTTTTAGAGTTTAGCAGGTCTATTTTGTCGGAGAACGTCTAGGTAGGTACCACTGCAGCTCCTACTGCAGCCGACAATCATAACAGCGTCCGGCTTGAAGGGCGCAGTCGCTTGTTAAATTACTGAAGTAACAAGACTTAACATCTACTGTCTCTATTTGTCTCAAACGGACAAAGTCTCTTCAAACCGAAACAACCTTTTCACTCTGGTTTCTTATGACAAAAATGGCTGCTGATGCCTACCTAGAACTACCACAAAAAAAGGTTGGTCTTTAAGTTACCAGCAAAGTAATAGGAGTCAGAACATTAAAAGATGCAAATTTTTTATTGTGATTTCGTCGCCAAAGTATTTTTAATGACAGTTTTGATTTTCAATAAAAATACTGTTGTTTTAATACGCCAAATACAACATGGTTTTATCTCTGCCTCTTTTGAAAATATTTTAAACATCTATCAATGAAAAATATTTCTGTATATTTTAGACAGTCTGATCTAGAACATCTAGTATTGTGTGGGAAATGCAAACGTCTGTGTGCTGTCCATCATGTTCGGTTCCAGTCTAAATTATTTTTGTGTTATTTTATTGGCTTTGCGTTTTATATTTACACTGTAGCTTTAAGTTAACACGAAGGTCATATCGTAACTGATGAAATTAATTTGACGTGACGTGACTATTGCTAGTTGAAATACTCTTTTATATGGTATTGTTGTAACGGTTTATGGCTTTGAAGTTAGATAAATTAGATTTTATTTTCGTATCTTTTGATTGTTTATAGAAGGTAGAAGATATTGTTTGAAGTTGCGATTGTCATGAGCAAATTATCAATACAAAGAGCGGTCAGAGTTGCGCTCAGGCTGGCCTCTCGTGCGATATCGGTTTTAGGTCATGCACTAATTTTAGAAAAATCTATCCAGTTTTATTAATATTCTACGTGTTCGTCCTAAATAATCAATCCTTTGCCATTTTTATTTATAACTCCGTCGCGCTTATTTTATTAAATCGTTAAAGATGTTTCTTTTTTCGATATAAGTTGGTATATACGCGGTATAGCTTACTTATATCGAAACATTTTGCAGCGATTCCGATCTAGTACAAACAGCATTCTAAAAAATACTGCTTGTTTTTGAATTAGTGGGGATTAATATATATAAAAAAAATATCTAGTCCCTGAGTAGACTCGTATTAAAGCGTTCCCATTTACAAAATATTTCTCGATTGTCATACGTAACCATCGTATCTAACAAGTTCTTTGTGAATAATGTAATATAAAGTTCAAAAAAATCTTATTTGATGTACATGCAAACTTCGATCTTGAGATTGAATACGAATTTCTTTAAGTATAACAGCTATAATTAAATAACTGAAACTGTTTATCGCTCGTGTTATGGTTTCCTTTATGAGTATGTTCAAGAGACATTGCTACGTTAAATACTATAATATCTTCCGCACTTTTATTACTTATTAGACCAGTGTTTCCCAACGTGAGGCGTACGCCCC
This sequence comes from Parides photinus, assembly GCA_018247975.1. Taxonomy (NCBI): domain Eukaryota; kingdom Metazoa; phylum Arthropoda; class Insecta; order Lepidoptera; family Papilionidae; genus Parides; species Parides photinus. The sequence continues at coordinate 4,753 of DWHU01001711.1, forward strand.
ACAAAGAGGCAGTGTGATGGTTGGAGGGGGCAATTTGAGAATTGACGCGACGTGACTTTGCTCTCTTCGCTATGAGTTTTTTAAATGACGTCGGTGTCAAATTTAAAGAAAATAAAGTTGTTAAATTATATAGCTTTTTTAAGTCGACGATAATTTTTATATGAAAAATTATGTGTGATATAATTGTGAAGGAGTGGGGGTGGGAGGGGGAGGGGAGATTTTTAGGAAGGCCAAATTGGGGCATGGCACGAAAAAGGTTGGGAAACACTGTATTAGACTATTTATAAAAGCTGCTTCTGTACATCATAAGAGGGTAATCGCTATATTAGTTAGGACTTTTTCATTTACGTTAGTTTAACATTATCAAGCTGCAACTTATTACACCTTTTACTATACAATATACAATAAACAAAAACAGCCCACTTAATGTTCCCACTGCAGGGTCTCGGGGCCTTCTCACATAATGAGAGAGTTGTGGCCTTAGTTCACCACGATAGCCAATTGCGGGTTGGCTGATAATGCCAGTGATATTTAATTTCTTAAAACGCAAATAACTCAGAAAAAGTCAGTGCGCGCCGGATTCGAAACCGCGACTCCAGAATCGGAGGTCGAGGTCCCTAACCACTAGGTTATCACTGCTCCTACACAATATACTGTGTATTATTTTAGCGATTTGTTTTTATCTGGGTTATATGTTCGAGATTTCTAACAGTGAAATATTTTTATCGAAAAAGGTAAAAAGGGGCAATGTATTGAGATAAGTTACGTTTATGCTGGAGCTGCCCGTGTAATGTAATAAATGTTGTTATCTTATTTTAAATAATAAATATTTAACCTTTAACTAAAATAAAAGTATAATGTAAATTTCTCTGTTAAAGTTATTACATATATATGGATGATATAAATGAATGATAAGATGTTGTATGTATTTATATATATATTTATTCGTATATAAAGTGAATGTTAAATATTATTATTAATATTCATCCTACAAGTTTTATTGTTGAATGGTAGACTTGCCCGATTTAAAAGTCTGCGCTTGGCATTCGATTAGCAAGAGCAGTATATTGGCAAAGATCATGAAAAAATCTGGCTCTTTTCCTAGAGTTCGTGCCTTCCATTAGCCTTTTACCGCCTGAGGAAGAGTAGTGAGAATATTGAACTTAATAGACAGCAGTCCTGTAGTATATCAATTTCGTATGATAGTCGCGATTAAAAACATATCAATTAAAATTAAATGAACTTATTGAAATTGTTTATTAATGTCAGATGAGATCAAAATGTTCTCCGAGTCTAATCTATTTAATGACCATTACATATCGTTCTTTTGTATCTACGACTGGCTAACAGTTGCCCTCAATTTCGCATGATGTTAACTGACAATGTTGCTGAATAGGAGAGTATTCTGCTAACTGTATGAAAATGTTAGTGACATTGTCAATGTCTTGACAGAAAGCATTAGTAAACGTCTTCATTTAAATAAACTCGAGTAAACTAAGTTATATATTAACTGTTACCAGTTTATTTATTTAATTTACAAACGCTTGTATTAGTAATGATACTTTTACAAAATACATACATCATATAAAATTATAACTTAACTAGATAATTACAGGTAAATTACAGTATGCAATAAATTAAGACACTAACAATTATAAAAAGATAATACAAATGAGTTAAGAGAAATTATGCTTAATTGTTATTTGCTAATATATTATTAATTATCCGGCGGAGCTTGATGAATCGTTGTGGGTGTCCAGGAGGTCGCTGTACTAATTGACTAACTTGCAAAGTCTTGAAACAGGAGAGTTTGAGCCAAAAACCGTTCTACGGTACGGTGGCTGCAAAGGAGTGATTTTAAATCTAGGATAGCACTAAGAATTTTTTTTTAATAATAATTAAAGCGAAAGTCTCCCTTAACAAAGCGTGATGTATGGAAGGAAATATGATGAAGAATGTGTTAAAGAAGATGAAAGATAAGATGGAAAAAAGAAAGATAGAGAAAAAGAGCGAAAGAAAGGACTTCTTAAACCTCCATTGGTTTAAAAAGAATGAAAGAAGTTTAAAAGAAAATTCAAAAGCCCAGGTCCGACTACGCCCGGGGAACAAGAACATTAATACAAAAAAAAATCTAGGATATCCAGAGGGGACACGAATTTTAGTCTTTTCTAACAATTGAGGACAGTCTAATTCATTGTTTAAAATTTTAGATACGAACAATAAATCATTTAATACACCGCGTCCTGCCAAAGAAATCTTTTGGAAGTACGAACAGTTAATAGTTTGTTATTAAGAAAGCAGAGTTAAAACTATATGTTTCGTATTGTAATAACGTGCTTAAAGTACAATTATCTTGTCCAAAGTATTCGAAATAAAACTGTTCTATATCAGCTACAATCGTCTCAATATTTCTTTGTACTAAGAAGGTTAGTCGAATAGTTTTTTATCGACTTGAATTCAAGCGAACGTTACGAATATCTAACGTATTGTTTTAATATTTCGATCTGCAAATTATTGTTTAGCAGTTTTTCCGCTTATATAAGAAACTTAAAACGAAAATTGCGTATGCACGAAGCGTTTTAATTTCTTCACCCCCTTTCCCGACAAAGCTCTATTAAAAGATCGTAAGCACTTAATCGATACTACGCCCCGTGTGTTCGCATAAATGTTTCGGTTTTAATATATCTTTTATAAATATAAAACAAGCAAACGTTGAAGATGTTTAATAAAGGTTTATTACTAAAGATTAAGCTATGCTCTAAATTGTTGGTACTGTGATATATTTTTAAAATTTATTATCATTTTAATTTTGATAGTTTCTCTTTGTATATCTTAATGAAGTGTAATGCTAATTTCATGTTTTGGTTCTACAACCCACCGTATGTTACCACTGTTGGGACACGGGGCCTTCTTTCCTAAAGGAGATAGTTTTGGCCATAATCCACCACGCTGGCCAAGTGCGGGTTGGCGGATAAAGCCAGTGATATTTAATTTCTTATAGCGCACATAACTCAGAAAAGTCATCGGTGCGCGCCGGATTCGATCCTGCGACCTCCGACCTCCGAATCGGAGGCCGTGGTCCCAAACCACTCGGCTATCACGGCTTATGTTTTGGCTAAGTAGTACTTATTGCTATAGCTCTAAGCGATTCGATCGGTTGGAGTGTATTTAGTATATACCAAAAGCTATTACTGTCGTCATCATCAACCGAAATATATGTACTGCTGGACATATCTTTTCCCCAACGACGTCTATACAGATCATTTCTGTGCACCCGCATTCAACACCATCACCAAAACTAAAATGTACAAAAATACCACATATTTGTTGATAGTATTTAATGCTAATCGTTTCACCAACTTAGGATCTGGTAGCATCAGCCAAAGTACCAGACATGGCACTGAGAATTTGTATATACATATAAGTTGTATCAAACTGAATACTTAACTTGAGAATATACCTATTGTAAATTATTATGATCATGGGTTTAATGTATTATAGACATTACAGGCATAAACTAATTCAAAGATTTATTGTGAGTATCGATATACTTAGGTAACTTAAAAATGTACATGTTTTGTATATAGACTGCTGTGAGCTGATGATGATTTGAAGGTAGTATTGTTTTTGTTGTTGATTTTTCTACAATATCAATGTATTTTAAAAGCTCCCTCTCAAGTCGCGTGAGGTGGTTAAATAAAGTGATACAGTCACATAAACACCGTAGTACCTGACGTCCATAAACATATCATTCGGGGACGACTCGCGACGCTTCGCTTTTATGAACTTTATGGCGGACATTCATGTGACAATTTTTGCGTGTTTTATTAGCATACGTCACTTTACACCCGTCATGGCCCCTTTTCAAATAACACTTTTTTTCCAATTACCCTTTTCAATCCTTTATTTAAACTCCCATCTCACAGCTATATCGAAATCCTCTTTATAAGGCGGTACTCTTATAACGCGTTTTTCATCTCCCTCGTTTAATGTTTCTGCACTCTATTCTTATTTTATTATGTATAAACTATATTTTAAATGCACTTAATTATATTTAAAAATACCGCTCATATTTGTTTCATGACATAGTTTTTACTTAATATTCGTTTTAAACATGTCTTCAATGAGAACAATTAAACTTGAATACATAACGCGGGACTAATATAGGCTCAGTTTGCAAGGCGGTTGCACGCCGATGTCTCAAAGAGATAGGGGTTCGATTCCCACTGAGAGCTTATGAAAGAAAACTTCATAAGGAAACATACATGTAGTCATTATGGAGAAGGCCTGGCGTCCCAGCAGAGTGGAACATTAAGTAGTCTGTTATTATTAATATACCGTGATATTGCGGAATTACTGTATATTTGTTTATGCAATGACGATGCCGATAAAATCAGTATATATTACTCTATTATATTATCTGAGACGAGAATCGTTCTTCTTATGCTAAATGATAATGATAAGTTGGTGTACTCGGAAGATGCTGAAATTCTTCTCGTTTTCTTATTTTACAAGGCAGAGCCAACAAAAGATCAGTTCCTAGTGATAATGTAAACCTGTAATGTTTGTTTTTTCATAATGTTTATTTGGATAATACTAATGAAGTTTAAATAACAGCAAAAAGTTTTAAAAGCGTTTATATTTTTAACGTAATACAATTATAAAAAATTAGATAAATGTAACAGGTGGTATTTTAAAATGAGTCGAGATATTTTCCTATAGTAGAGTACTCATATGGGTAGTATGTGTAGTTATGGGTTTTACATCATGCGTTCATTCACATATATCATTGGCCTTCACGCGAGTTGAGTTATTTGGCAAACATTCCGACAGTCGAATTAAAATTTGTTATGAAATTTTCACTTCACTGCAACGTTTCAGGTGTACTGTACGTCACAGTTTGATTTAAAACTTTAAGGTTGTTAAAGACGGATAATCAAGCGACTAGATATGCGAAATTCAATATACGCTTGTAATAATGTGGTGCTGGTTAGTGGTCATCTTGAGACGTAAGATCATCGTTACTCCAGTAATTTGACTAGCTTATAACCCTTTTAAACTGGGGCACAGTAATGTTTGCACACGGCTGAAATGCGGCGGTAGTAAGACGGTCTCCGGCACGGCCTACCTAGAGACGGAGGGTTTTCATTAATGAATAAAAAAATTATATATGAAAGTTATTTTAACAAAATATGATAATTATAGAGTAATACCGGGAGTCGTATTTACTTCATTACGACCGCATAATACAGTAAACATATAATTAAGATATCGGACGAAGTACATAAATAATAGACATACAAATAATTTTATTTGTTTGAATGTATATTGTTTTTATCTGTCTTTAATCATGTATTTATACATTACTAGCTGTACACGGCGCGCGTTGCTACGCCAACAACTAAAATAAATAAAAAAAATAATTTTATAGAAAAATTAGTTCACGAGTATTCAACATGTATTTGTTTTCTCTGTGTAAAAATACATGCTCATATTGATTTTCATGACAATGGGTTATAACGGGGCAGAAGTTGCTACACTGCAGCGCCACCTGGTGGCGAGTGGCACTAATGAGCATATTACACAAACCTTCTCCGTGGAAGAATACATATATATACAAATATTCATAATAATCGCTTCAGTAGTTTCCGAGTTCATCGATGACATACAGACAAACATTAATTTTTATATATATAGATGAATCTAGTAATGTTACGTAATGTTTCTTTAACTATTTCAAATATTTTACTATTGGATTAATTATAATCAATTCTATGTTAGGCCTGATCGATGGATGGTGCTTTGTCGAAGTTGGCCTCGACCCGAGTGTAAATAATTGGGCCTCGGTCGCGTGTCGATTGGCATCCAGCGAGCAATTATTTGCTACTCGTTCCTTTGTAATTATAGATAATTCATCATTTATATGCCGTTACTTATTAATTTTTGGATATTTTTGTTATGGGCAGGCGAATCACTCACCATCAGATAAACGTCTTGTTTTTCACATTCCTCATGATATCGATGCTCTAAAAATTCTTAAGCACCAGATTGTGCTTATTCTTCTTTTTCGTCCTAGGATAAATCAAGTTTTGTAGTATTTCTTATGAACATTCGTGTTTATCACTTACACCCCAAGCAATCGCTGACCTGCGTAGACTACTTGTGCCTTTGAGCTTTTCTCTGTTCTGGGACCAGCAAGTACCAATATTTTTATAATCGCGATCTCTTGTCATGGATGGTTCATGAGCTACAAAAATGTGGCTACCTTTATTTATAAGTAACAGTTGCATTTCGCATATTCAAAAAGTCAAAAAATTATTTATATTGTTAAGCATCGTCAAGTAACATGAACGCCAATATTAAAGGTAAACTAAAACTCAAAGTAGTAAAATTACGGCCGCACTAATATATTCTCAAGAAGGAAATTGACTTGCCTATAAACAGCTTTACTAATTTCCGTTCTCTCCTCTCCTCTCTTCGGAGGGGAGTATCAATTAATTCTCACAATAGCTCAATTATCGGAATTTTTGTGTAAAAATAGGATATTTTTCCTTATAACCAGACGTTAGCAGATTTTTCTTTAGTTAAAATTTCGCCTGTCTTTAGGTGATATGAATTTTGTTCGAACTTCGAACATGCAGTGGAAACAATAAAAAAAATTGTGACAAAAACCAGAAAACCTGTATTTAAATCTGTGAAAACTAGTATTTCAAAATTATGCAAATGGTTCGAAATACCGATATTTGGTGTATCGGTATTTCAATCATTGCTTTAATCGTAAGTAATAACCTGTATTTATTATCGTAATATACTTAGTCTTGCCATAAATATTGTTATAAAGAAAAGCACGATTTTTTTTTTATACGTAACATTTATTCCT
>DWHU01001712.1:0-11631 GCA_018247975.1 Parides photinus
TTGTTTATAAACAACGATTAACTATGACATTGTTACGTTAGATTTATATCCATACGAATGATACTGTATCTCTGTTCGAGAAGAGACAAAGTCAATTCCGTGTTATGCCGAAAGATTTTATATTAGTAAATCTTTACTTTTTATAGGCCACGAACAAAGTATTATTTTTGACACTAAAATGAACAAGTTAAAAACATAATTGCATTAAAAACGTATAAAATTTAGCTAAATTTCTAAAATCATTCTCTGCCATTTTGTCGGACTAAATATTTCGATAGTACCCCTTTTAAAAGCGTTATAAATATATCTATAACTATCAATACATATATTTTTATACTTAAACAAATACGTCTGGAATGGACAAAGTTAGGACACGTAGAATAGTTTATAATGATTTTAATTTATAGCATTTTATCGCATATACGCAAAGCGAATTTCATTTTGTACGTAGATTTTATTATACTACTGTATACGATTGGATTATCCTTGTTAACGCTTTCACATGATGTTAAGAGACTTCTAGCTCTTATATTTTGACATACTATTAAGGAAAGTGATTGACAAATGTATGAGGGTTGTAGTTAACTGGAGGTCAGATTAGTAAGTAGAGAGACAAAGGTTAAAAAATATCCAGAAACGAAGTAAAGACGTATGTGAAAAAAGACATTCCTTTAGCCCTAGAATCAAGGAAGCAATTATAACAATGAGCCAAGTTCTCTTTTACATATTTTACTTTTTAAAGTTGATGGCTAGTGGGTACCTCATTTACATCAATAGCGAACGTTTCATTCTTCGTCCTTTTACTTGCAATTAATTATTCCACTTTATGTAAATACTTCAGATGCCGTCGGAGTCTTTCAGTCTTTTTTTAGCCGAGCGGAAGAGGCAAACGCGAGCCATTTAAATACTTCAAACTTTTTCTTTGTTATAAACATGCAGTTTGCGAATAATATTGTCATTTGAACAAGTAGGTGTATTAAGTAAATACTTTTCATTATTTCTTTTGTGTAAATCTACAATGTGTCATCTATAATAGTAAAACTATCATTGCAATCAGTGTGCAAATTTTGAACTGTGTTGTGTCAACATTAAAATATTTATTGGCATCAAGATAGCATTTATTTTAAACTAAAAAATTAAAATTTTGATAAATAAAATAAAAACTCTTAAATATAACCGTTAATGTAAATCTAGGAAATCGCTTTTTTTTATAAATTATTCACTAAACCTTTATTGTGTATAACTTTACGGTTTTCTTTTAGATGCCATAAATACTGTTGATGTTTAGATTATTTTTTGGTAAGTTAAAGTATTTTTTAAACCACATTCAATTACTTGACGAATAATGGAGTTGATAAAAGATTTATTCGTTTACAAATAACAAAGAATACGAAACGGTATGAGTTAGGTTCATCGGCTATATCGATCCGTACCACTGACATAATACGAAGGTCAGTGACTCGGTGATAACTAGCCGGTACTCACATCGGCAAATTTATGTTCGTTCCTAATTATTTTACTGCGATATCGTAATGAATTATAGCAGGAAACTGTACACTGCATGTTGGTAAAGTATCAGTAAGATGTGTATTTATAACAATTTATAGTTAGATTTAATTTTTTTTTTGTTTACAAATGATCGTATAACGACATTTCAATAGAGATATCTATACAACATTATATATGCTGGCGGTGACAAATTAAAAATATTAGTAAAGATTTTTTTTGACGTTTTGACATTTTGTTGTGACATCATTCAAATAGAAAAGAGAATCTATATATTTTTAATTTCGAAAAAATCCCATTGTCATTTGCTGGGCAATGCTTCTCAACATGTTTTAAATTTATTAGTATATGCTCTATTATTTAAAAGTAAAAATAGATAGATAATAGTGACATCAATCTAGACTAGATCCAGCACTGCTGGGATTGCAAATTAAATATTTTAGTATGTTTATACGAATAAAGTATTTGTTAACATTAATTTATACATAAACAGCCCACTTAATGTTCCCACTGCAGGGACTCGGGGCTTTCTTTCATAATGAGAGAGTTGTGGCTTTAATCTACAAGGCTAGTCAAGTGCGTGTTGGCAGAAGTCGTATATTCTTGAAAGCTGTTCCTTGGAACATGTCGGTTTCCTCACGATGTTTTCCTTCACCGGAAACTTGAGCTCGGGGTTCGTTCGGGCCCCTTTCTACGTACAATACGATTTTCAACCGCAATAATATGGTTAAATGGTAAAGAGTTTTTTTTATTACGAAAACACTTTGACCGGGCTAAACAAATACGGATGTTTATGTCCGCCATCACATGCTGAAGTAGACCACCCATTGTGCGATGTGTAAGTGCAATGCATACATTTTTAAACTAACAACGTAACCGACGAGCGAAGACTGTCATTAGGATTTCATCAAAACGTTTTCGTATGCACATTTTAATTTCAATACTTTATAGTAAATAGATAAAGCATGATAGCCAAGTGGTTTAAGACCTCGGCCTCCGATTAGGAGGCCAAATACTCACTTATTATTAAAAAAGCCGAGCCCCTGCAGTGGGAATACAGAAAGCTTACAAAAATAGTAAATCGATATCATAACTAAATACCTTACGATACATCAGTAGTTACTAAGGTAATAAGACGGTGAAATAGAATAGTATTATTTTAATGACCACATTAAAATTTTATAACACACAGCATACTATGATCTGATCGATAAAGATTATTAAAGTAACATGAATAAGGCAATGGAATTATAACTCAGATCGTGAGGTGGTCGTAAGTGCTATACATTTCGAAGTGGCTCGGGTTCAATACCCACTGAGCTTGTGTTTCTAATGAAGAAATTGCTTCAAGAAGAACAGTCTGCGTAGACCTTTGATATACGCCAACTCATACTTGACCAATACACTTAGTAAACATCTCTCTTAATATTTCCACTGTTGGATCACAATATAGAGATACAAATCCAATGCAAAAATATTATAGAAATTTTCTTGTAATTTTTCCTTTCATACATAGCAGAAGTACAGAAAGGGTTTTTTATAGAATAAAAAGTCTATTAGAGTAACTTTAGTTTACTTTTAGAGAAACAGGACGTACATTTGATGAGTGAAGCGATCTTTCTCAATATGCTGTTAATTAGTACGATACACTAGTATTTATATATCTTTGAGATATAAGATCTAAATTATAACTACAATAATAATTTCACTAGCTACAACACTCTTTAAAACATCCAGACAGTCGCGTGATAGACCTAATATGAGTACAAGATATATCGCTCCTTCTAGTGATATAGTTTGAAGTTCAGAGAGATTTCTTTCATTCTTAAAGTCAGTTAAAATAGTAAATAAACAAATGAAACTGAAACAGATTTTTGGTTGTACTACTTTTTTATTGACAAAACTTGTGCAAACAGGAAAACTTGTAAATCGAAATGTACTTCGTAAATGGACACCGGAGTGATATGATTTGTACTGTTGCCGTCACTTTGTTAGCGATCTCTTGCTAATGGTATTATGTCATATGCGACTGGAAGGGAAGTCCACATTTTATTTCAACTATGATATTATAGAAAGTTTTTCATTATTTCGATCGTCACTGTCATAGTTATATATTAACTAAAGTAATTGATATGGTCATTTAAGTAGTACAAGTAATCCACATCAACCTAAGTCGTCTTGAGTATATTAATAGTTTTAACTCTATTACTACTTACATTTATTACACAAAATTAATTCTTTTTATCCTAAAAGCTTTTGTAAGCGAATGAAATGACTTACTTTTTTAACTTCTTTTAAATTCAAAAGCGTCGCGGAGGTCCAACCTTTTTTATAAGTTCTATCTTACCCACTCCTCTTTCCTTTAGGTTTAAAATCATGATGTACTTAGTAACTTAATTATATACATTTTATTGTTAATACATCAAATAAATGTTAAGTTAAAAATATTTTTTACGTACATAGTTTATTGTATATATTGACATAGTTTTTTGTAGCCATTCTTTAGTGGTAGTAGTATGTTTCGATGGTTTTAACGAAAATTGCAAGTCCAGTAATTGAAATTCTTTCATGCACAATTGTGCCTTTAACGTACACCGAACGTTGGCTGGTTTCCAACAGGTTTCTTTCTCCGGGCTGCATTGGAAGATACATGGCCGGCTTCAATTTATTTATTGAGGTTTGCTAAGTGACACATTAAATGGTTCAAGCTCTCGCTGTATTTCTCAAAGGGCTACCGCTTTCCGTCCTCGATGCGTTTCCATCGAGAATGTTTACTATGCGACTGAATTACACTTTTATATTCCTTCATGGTTTAACCGTTAAGACATTTACTTATATATAAATGTAAATTTAATCCCGACTTGTATTTGCTATCGTTATTTTTATATGCTTTCATACAATTTCTAAATGTTTACTTAAAGACACTACCTTCAATCAAAAGGCTGCGACGTTTTTACAAGTACTCTAACTCCATAAATCGATGGTCGAACAGATGACAACAAAACGAAACGACAAACAAAATTTTTCCTATTATTTATTTGTTATAATGTAGTAAATGTCGTCTGAGTGTCAACAGTACATGAATTATCGTTTTGAATCCCATTTGATTATTTATTTCTTTTAATAAGTAACATCTCTGTCCTGGACTTATTTCCATCCCAGGTCGTACTTAAGTAGTCTAACATAAAGTATCAATATTGTATTATATTATCAGTCTAATAGTTTTAACTATAGCATTTATGCTTACCATAAATATTTATAGCGTTAGTTAACTATTTTGTCGATACATTATAATATTATAAACCGATTTTAATACAAAAAATATTATTAAAATCACAGCCTATATAGTTTCTGTCTACTTTGAGTAAATATCTAGTTAGCTATTTTATTTATTCAAAGGAGCAACGAGACGAGCAGAAGTTTACCTGATGGTAGTACCACCATAACAACCTTAGGTTAGTTTATAAAAGTTGCTAACAAAATATATTTTACGTCCATCATCCTTTCTGTTAATAAATCTTGTATAGCAACTAATCTTCATGAGAAACACGTAGTACTATTAGATATCCTGCCAACTAGTAATCAAAACAGATTTCTATTATATACTCAATATATTTAAATAAGTAAATATTAACTTAACAGTGATTTAACATTAAATAAGATATCTTACTAATCTTCATTAGAGCTACTGATCGGGATTGGTATTTATATTAAATACAACTGTTTATCAAGATTAAGTTTAATGGTATTATATTATACAATCAAGATTTCTTCGAAGGTTGAACACAAACAAAAAGCTGTATCAAAGCTCGTAAGATTTAATGCTTGATATCCTTACGTAAAGGATGTTAACGTTTCTAGTTATACCTCTTCCCTCCGCATCAAAATCCTTAACACTTTCATTGTTCCGTACTTAGTCCGTAAATCCCACGCAAAGCTATCGTCAGGGTGTTTTATCCGGACAGTTGTTATATAAAAGCTTCTTTAACTTAGTTCTGTACAGACGATATATAATATAAGAGCACGAGGTTAATATTCTCTATATATGTATTTACAAACATACAAAAGAAAATATCTTTTCATTCAAACAAAAATCTATAGCGGAAACATTTTGTTGGATCTTTCGTCTATAAATAAAATCGTTGTTAATAATACAGTTATTAGTCGACTTTATTTAAAAAAGGGATAAGTAAAAATGCACGCATTTGGAAAATAGTCTCCAAAAATAATATTGCCGTTTTGATATCAGATCATACAAAAAAAGTAAAAAAAATCTCAAACAACTGAAAAGCCGCTAATAAATTTATGAAAGCTCGTTAGAAGGTATCTCGCAAATAAAGTCTTAAAGTAATTTCTGTATCGGGTAATGGAAATCTCTTTATAATAAATTCACTCTTTCCTCGCCTTAATTTGCATGAAAAGTGTTAGCGCTCAACAGTTTTCTTGAACGAGAATTTAATATTCCACTTCATTCAAACAAGCTTTATCTAGGAGCTAGGTAATGCTCCTTTGAAATACATTTTCTATTAAAAGGATTATAGAGAACTTCAAGTGCGTCAAGAAAATAACAATCCTGTTTATTTTACGTTATAAAATTCTATACTTTTTTTGATGTCCCATTTTGTTGGAAAGGTTTGATCAATTTTTATTTATCACGAGCTGCCTGCTACTAGACATAGACCTGACAAAAGAATCTATCTACACACCGTCACAGGCATTTTGATTTACCTGCTGAAGGGCTTGGGTAACTGTGTATCAAACGACGTACTCGAGCTTTATCTTCTAATCCTACTTTTCAGAGATTAATTTGTTAGCTGACATAATATTATGTACAAATATCACCCTGTTCCGATTTAAAAAGAGCTATAGATGGTCAAGTTACTACTGTAAAGAAATTTAATATGTTATGTCTCAAAACAATATAGTGCTGTGTGCTAATTAGTATCAAGTTAATGATATCTCAGTTAATGGTCATATATGAATATGACCGAACTACCTACCGTAAAGTGGACATAGCGTTACTTGTCGTTTTGTTGAAAAACATAAAAATCGTCATATTGAATTTTATTTATCATATTAAGAAAATTACAAAGCTAACGTATGTCATATTTTTTGACAATACAACTGAGTAGATAGCATATTGAATTGTAGAGAGCAATATAAAAGGCAGCCTATTTAATGTTCCCATTGCTACATCTCGGAACCTTCGCTCATGTTGAGAGAGCTTAGATTTTTATCCGCCACTCTGGCTAAGTGCGGGTTGGCGGATGTCATATATTCTCAAAAGTTGTTCCTTGGAATATTTTGGTTTCCTCACGATGTTTTCCTTCACCGGAAGCTCAAGCTGAGTGGTAGCGATCGAACCCGGGTTTACTCGAGTAGTATAGCCTATTTCGCCTTACAAAAATAAAATAAAATAATCTTTGTTGTCTTTGAAATTATTCTATGATTATTTATAATTGGCAGTCGGTAGTTATTCTAACGAGGCTTACAAAAGGCATCGTGACTGAAAAGAAGCCTGAAGAAACTCAGTCCGGCTTTTTTAAAAAAATTCTTACTATCTAATACATAGTTTTGTTTTTTAATGAATCACTTATTTATCTTAAGGAGCAATTTATCACACTGCCAAGCGGTGTTGTCATTGCAAACTAAGCTATCATATACAGAATATAAGTATTAGTAGTGATTTATAAGTATAGTACATAATATTCAAGTTTAAGGTACAATGTATCGAGAGTTTGACTAAAACTCTAAAATTTTTAAACACGATTAAACTAAGTATAAACGACCGTTGAATTACACTTAAATGTGTTGCCATAAAACAAATCGGGTTTCGGGTTCAATCAGTGTTACTTTAAATGGTCAAGTGACAGTCATTACCCGGTCGCATTTGGAATGACCGGTGCAATGGACAGGTCCGCCGTTTGTGGCAACTTGTGCACTTCTAAGACGAGGCATTCGTTTTAAATTGCCGCTCACCGTGATTACACTTAATTCTAGCAAGCAACTGAAATAGAAATAAATACAAATTTCTATAAAGCGCCTGAGAACAGAGTAAAGAACGTCTAAATAATATAATCTATTCCCAAGCTATGAATTCAAATTATACTGGTGTTAGTTCTGACGCTGGTACAATATAAATACTACAGATGTATCTAAATTTGCTTTCAAATAATAGTTAGGAAGCTTCTAATTTGGATAAGGTAGTAGATAGAGAAATTTCTGGATTATTAAGTATTAAGAAACATAACTCAAAGCTACAATTATGCAATGCTTATCAACCTAAAACCGTTTCTGACTTAACGTCAGATGAACTCTTTCCGTAACTTTGTTAAATAAAAATTTTAAGTTTAAATTATAGGATAGAAAATTACCTATCATATAACACACCAAGGTAACTACAATATTCTATATTTAGATAGATACATATTTATAGGTTAAACCAATATGTTTGTATATGACAGGTCATATATATACTTTTAACGAACATGTACATTATAATTTTTAATATTAAAGTTGAAGTTGAAGCATACTGAACAAGGAGTATCAGAATGATTGAGTACTAGATTTTCTCAAGCTTATAAATCATATTAACATCTCCCATATTTTCATCTAGGAAGTGAACTAGAATATACGTTATGTGCAGCAAGTGTTATGTTTCCTATTATTATAACCTTAATATTTTTGTAAGTCGGATTCTATGGAATAAATAGAAGGATAGTAATAAATAACATAGATCCTTACAGTCGTAAATAAGCAGAATATGCTCTATTTATGCGAGAATGTATACAAGGATCTAGTAATGGATGCAAGAAAGGGTTACTACGAATTGAAATGGTCTCCTCTCCAATGAGAATGCAAGTGAGATGATAAATTATTCAAACACCGGCTCCAGGTCGATAAACCCAGACAACGTGACTAAGAAAATACTCATGGCTTATTCAGGAATCTTGGGTTAAAAATAGTGTCTTAATCCTAACATTGTTTGGACATACAGACCATACCAGATAAAGATATATACGTCCATGAAATCTTTTTTAAATCGAGGTACGGATAACTCTCACTGTTACCATTTTATTAAAAAATATTCTTTTCCCACTTCCTTTAGAAAAGTATATAGTCCTAGATAAAAATAAAAATATTGATATAGTTCAGTATAATTATGTAAGAAATATACCTTTTTTACTTCTGATTTTCGAATACTTTTTTATTATTATATCAAATGATATATTTTATATCAAAACTTGTCTACTTGCGATGCCGTAAACAATTAAGTAGTTCCTTGAAGAGTTTAACATGATCTAGACTGACGTTGATGTAAGTAAACACTTTGAAATTTATTGTTCAAACTAGTTTATTTTAACATTAATGCTATTCAAAAATTAAAACCGATTACCTCTTTTATCATTTAATAAATTATAAAATAAAGTTAAACTCACATTTTCGTAAGTATAACAAATAGATGATATATCCGTCCATATATGAGTTGAGAATCTTTGATAGAGCAGCGATTAGGCTTTATAGACTAATTCTCTTTACTATCTAAAACATAATCATGAAATTAGAACGTAGTTAAGTGCTAGATTACACTTGATATAAAAAGATAAGAGTAATAATTTTGAGTATAGCGTTTTCAAGGTTCGAGTTTCAAGTGCGAGAGATAAAGTATTTAGTCCAAATGAACCACATTTGACGGTGACTTCATAGATTTAACTTTATAACTACCCCAGTAAATAATAATATTCTAATTATTTTTATTACCTAGCAACACTTAGTGGTTACGTCAAATCAAAAAACAAATTAACTACAATTATATTTCGATAATTTGCCAAAAAGTCTAAAATAAAAATAAATATGTCATAAATATTTCAGTATTATTTGAATGTTATCGAATAATGTCAAATCTTTATATATTCTTAGGGCGGTCGTGTAGTCATGTCTTTTAATATAAGCCCTTATCACAGTATTGTCTTCTGTGTACTCGGAGAAGGCTAGAGTATTGTTTAATATTGTTTTAAATTTGTTATAATTATTGGGCTCGACAATAATGCTGGCCTGTAATACTTTCTGGTACGATGGGCTGATGATTTTAATTAAAAGCTCCAAATAGAACAAAAAATAACTTTAATACTAATGCTTTGAAAATTTCTATACGGTTTAGAAATTATAACAATGAGAACATGAGAAATCATTTCGCAAATATACAATTAGAAATAAACAGTGGAAGCATTCGTTTAGTTTATTCTGTAAGTTAAAAGAAAAGAGGTTGTCTAAGAAAAAGTATGTACTTGTACTCTACGTTCCTGTTTTCTGTATATTTCGATGTAATCTGTATATCTGTTTTAATACGACAGATTGTGATATGTAAACGTTAGGCGGCTTTGTTATTCATCGGCTAAAGCGAGTCGTTTTGACTAAAGGCTGTGTTTGCGATCCTCCTACATTATTGATTTATGAATGTTTGTACCCGTGCTCTATACTTTATGACATTTCCCATTGTCATACACCAATTTATTGGATCAAACAATATTTATAGTCTCTTTCAATTATCATCGTACTGTAACACTTTATAAATCAAAAAGGTATACGATAACAAGAACAAGTTTGATTCAAATATTTACATAATTTAAAATATTAAAAGTTGTGGGAAGGCGAGGTTGAAAACACATTGCACTCACACTGGAGGAACTCGGGGTCTTCTCTCATAATGAGAGAGTTCTGTGGCCTTTATCCACCACGCTGGCCAAGTGCAGGTTGGCGGATACAGTGGATGATATTTAATTTCCTAAAGCGTATATAACTCAGATAAAGTCAGCGGTGCGCGCCGGATTCGATCCCTCGACCTCCGAACGGATGCCGAGGTCTCAAACCACTTCACTATCACAGCTGCGTTTTTGTATAAATCAATCTTTCTTATTCCTATTCTTCTGTCAATCCTCTGTCTAACTCACAATGTCAAAATATAACATGTTCTTAATCTAATCGTTTAAAGATTAAATAAAACTTGTACAGAAAACCAATTTTTTCCTAATTAAAAATGTAATAGATATCAAATGACTTATACATCCCTTTAAAGCATTTATACTTTTTTTAAAAAGCCTGTTAATATTTCCCACTTCTGGGACTCGGTGCCTTCTATCCACCAGAAGCTTGGCCTATGTACATGCATCGTATAATAGTTAAAATAAATAGATATTTTTTGTATACTAATCTTGCTTGCGATGATCAACCAACCAAAGTATAGGTTATATTCGTTATAACTATCATTAAACTGTCCAAATATTAATATTTTAGAAATATTAAACCTTTTTGCTTAAACACAAATTGTTATAGTATTAAGTATAATAATCTGTTGCGTATAGCCTGAACCTCGTGCTAAAGTTAACATTTAAGTTAAAACACTTGATAGATAATAAAGGAATTTAATAAATATTCTGAACTGAGCCAGTGTTAAAGGATTCCGCGATTCCCAATAGCGGGAACACAGTTTTGGCAGTAGTCTTCGTTAAAACAAAACATTGCAAACGTTTAATTACACATTGGTATTTTATTAATAACATTCCTTACAATCTATCTCTAAAATATACACCAGAATTGGGCAATCCTGTCCTGTATCATATTTTTTATTCACAATTAAAGTGTAGGTCTTAGATCTATTTGTAAATTTATTACAATCAATATCATTTTGTTATACGGTTTTTTCTTTAACTTCCATCGTTAAAAAAAAAACGTAAGTTAAGGTAACACGAAAGATTTCTTTAGTTATAATAATTTTTACAAGAATCGGGGTTGTTTTTGCTAATTTTCCCATCCCCGCTTTAATATTTCTTAATAAGCTATTTTCTTATATAAACTGTTATACGTTAGTTTATCACATTAAGTTTATGAATTGTATTAAATTATTTTTTTTAACAACTCACTGAATGTTCCCGCTATTGGGACTCGGGGCATTCTATCCTAATGGAGAGAGTTTTTGGCCATAATCCACCACGCAGGCCAAGTGCGGATTGGCGGATAAAGCCAGAGATATTTAATTTCTTAAAGCGCTCATAACTCAGAAAAGTCATCAGTGCGCGTCGGATTCGATCCCGCGACCTCCGAATCGGAGGCCGAAGTCCCAAATTA
>DWHU01001713.1:0-11628 GCA_018247975.1 Parides photinus
CCCAACATAACATCTTGAAATATTTTTATTCAAAATGAAACTATTACATTTCAAAATAATCACAAGAAAAATACTAAAATCTACTAGATATATCACCAATAAAAGTTATTAAAACTTATTCCAGATTATTCATTACCTATTCATTCTATCAAATCTTAATACCCCATACTGTCCTACAATAAAGCATATAAAATGTAAATAAATCTTGATTCCTTTGGATTGTTTTATATCACTATAATGATTATTGCATGTCTTTAGATCGATTATTAAACTATATTTAATCAGTCGTGCTCAAAAGAAATAACATATTCATATTTTGTGTCTTTGATGTATTATTTATACAATGCTTATTTTTTTTTTATTTATATCCAGTACAGACATTGTTACGATTACTGATATCAAAGTACTCTCGGGTGTACTTTAACTATAAGTTAATAGTAGAGGATTCCCTTGCGAGGACCAGCTCACGGGGATTTTTTTAATAGTTTTATACAAACAATAAAATTTATATCTGTGATCAGTTTAATGGATTCTACGAACAATAAAATATCAGTTTAAATTAAGGTATGCCTTCTAAAATCTATGTTCACATGTTCTAAGCCATGAAATTTTATTGCTTATTCTTTCCACGCTCTACTACATAACAGGAAATAGATACAAATCACAGGTGAGTATACAAACAGATAGGTCGCAAGTGTTGCACCTGTTCGAGGATATCCAATTGATATTTATGTATATAATTAACAGATGTGTATCAACAATTAGAATTTCATAGAAGAAAATGGTACATATATAGCGAACTGATATAATGGTAATGGTTCGTGTTTAATTAGGATAAATAAGAAATCTAAGACATTTTATATTCATGTATATATATTTTTTTATGTTAATGCAATCACAAAAAATTATCAACATTGTTTCCAATTAGTTGAATAACAAGATAATGTTGTAACTGCAGATGATTCTCTTCCTATTTGTCGACCGTCGGAGTCCACACAACGACACAGGCCACGTCGACATTGTATTTTCCTAAAATTACCGTTTTTGCAACAGATTGGTTTTTCATTTGATGTTGCCATAAGAAGAGACGTTTTAGCACATTCTGAAAAGTATTTTTGTGTTAATTTCGTTATGACTGCATATTATATTAGTTTTTTCTTTTTTATTCCTTTACAAAGAAATACATTTTTGTACTTTTAGAGAGAACACACAGTATACATTACCAAAATATTCAATTAGTTTTAAACTTATTATTTCAATGTAAATGTTGTTCATTCATGAAAACTTACTGCAATCCATACTTTTATAACTTTCTGTGTATGGTTGTGCTTCATAATCTCCGATTTTTAATCCTCTTTCGTCTACGCATATTTTTCTACAAAAAAAATTATTTTGATTGTACTTATAAAAATAACAAAAATTTTACTATCATAATTAGTCGTAGTGGTCACCTTTAATCCACCAAAATAGGTGTTAAAGTATTATATATAACACACTATACCCTTGACTGAAAAACTACTTTAGCTGAATTATTTAGTTTTGTGGTAGAATTTAGGTTTATATCAAATAAATTGATACATAGATACATATAGCTAATACATAGGTCGTTTTCAATATTTTTTCTAATTTCCATAGTTACGGCTTTGTATTACACAAATAATTAATACACAAAAAGTTAATACACAAATTGTTAAAACACAATGCAACTCACGTTCCATTTCTTGTGTTTATAACACTGCCATAAGTTCCATCAGGCTTACATCCGGAGACGGTTGTGAAGAATTCGGTATTAAAACCATTTTTTTCTCCTTCAGTAATTAAGTTAATCCTTTCATTCATATTTTCGTAGCACGGGGTTGTATAATTGAATGGTGGTTCACCCTCACTTTGTTCCGGAAAGAGATCTAGATCTGTGTTATCTAATAATAAGAAATATTGTGGAATAAAATTAAAAATGTTTATGTAGTCAATCGAACCTTAATTTTAAAATGTGTATACAAAAATATTATGGCATAATGACTGGAATAGAGTTGTATAAATATTTGTTTCATTGATAACAGAATATTTCTTTTATTACGACCTTTACGTGTTTACTTTCAATCCCTACTGATACTGGCAGCACAATGAGTATAAAATTTGCATCTACTATTCTTAAAAAAGATAAAAATAATATTTCGTTATTGGATATATAACAAATACTGAAATTTATCGAACGTATGTACCTACAGCAAGGTAATTCAGATATTGGTTGTCTATCCAAATTAATTGTTTTCTCTTCTCTTATTCTTCCTGTGATCCTGTGTACACAATAACAAGTTCTACCCATGCATTGTATAGGGTGATAATTCCCATCTGAGGTGCATCTTGGTCCAATAACAGGGAATCGGACTCCGGGCGATATCGACTTTGTTATTTTATAGTTGAATCGGGAACAGCCTGAAAACACAGCAACGTTTTTATGAATCTTCACCAGATGGAGCTGCAAATGAATATTTATTTCAGTAGTTATTTATTAATAGTAAATGGTAAGTCATCGTTGTGATTTAATACCATAAACAAATTAGCCTAATCAAATGGGTGCTTTAGTAATAGTTTTAGTTTATCGGCCGCAGTGAACAAAATTGGTTCATTTGTGTTTGCTGCATATGTAACTTTTGTCACATGGAGGAGTGCAGTATAATTACCCCTATCATCATCTATCAGTCACGACTAAGTTTACACTTCTAATATTAGATCGTTTACGCTGCATTGGTACAGCATTTTTAATATTAACGTGAAAATGTTTAAGAATTACTTTGCTTCGAAAAACGGTTATAAAAAAAAAGAATGCTTACCACAATGCATACTTTGCATGGTAGTGGCGCCCAAGTTCAGTTTTTCTCCAAATATCCTTTCACCATCCTCAGACTGGCAAAAGCAACTGAAAAATAATGGTTCTATCTGTATGAATGGTGATTTATAGCAATTTAGAATTATTATGCTATTAAATTATATGCTTAAACATTTGTCTCATAAACTTGTTAATTAAACAAGCGTTTCTTATGATAGTTATGGGTATGCGTATCAATACATCAAGTATTTTGAAATTACTTTTTTGTTTTATTATTTGTTACAGACTAGCGTATGACTACGATCCCACCAGATGGTAAGCGGCGATGTAGTCTTTGATGGTAAAGCGCACTAGCTTAGAAGTAGCCTATTCACTCTTCTCTTAAAGATTCCTACGTCATACCTGGACGGTAACACTGACGCCGGCAGACTGTTCCAGTTCCTCGCTATTCGCATTACTATTTTCAATGTTCTAATAAACTTACGTGTGTGCCGGTATACAGTCGAACGTTGCATATTTTCCTTTGCCATCACACACAGGACGCTGTTCCAATGCGCCGATTTGTCCTCCGAGATGCCTCGCGTCGTAATCATCCTGCGCCTTATGGCATTTAGTGTCCACTGAACATTTTCATTGTTATTATTATATTGCCTCAAGTTTTTGGCAACTTTAAAAACAGCTTTAGCTACTAGTAAGTTATACTATTATAATTTTAAAATACGTAGACTTTGACACAGTGAAATGAAATGAGCAAATTGTACATAATCTGTTGTATCTAGAAAAATTTCTAAGACTTTTTTTACATTAAATATTTTCAGAAGCATGAGGACCAAATCACGTTTACTAAATTATTATATATTTATTGACCTTTTATTATACTTCATAGTATCCACTTATAATGAGGTGTCTAAAAAGTCTCAGTAACAAAGATTATTTACTGGATTTGTTACTATAATGTAAGTTATTATTAATCACTGAATACAAATTAGTTTAGTTTGAAGTTTTTCATGTTTAACATTTTATGCAGGTTGTTTTGGTCACTGATAACATAGGCTCGTCGTTCGGTATTCAAGAAACATGTTTCAGTACATTAAGTCAATGTTAGGATAGATTAACGTACTTCGTACACATGAGAGCGTTTCAGGGTCGCAGGTCAATCCGTGCCCACACCTGCCCACGGTCACTCCTATTCCAGGACCACCCGATGTGCAATGGGCTCCTTTTACTGTAAAATAAGTTAAAGTTACAAAATAAAACAAACTAATAGAACCTCTTTAGTTGATTATATCAACATCAGCATCAACGAATCTATTGGAACTGAACTTTTAATCTTTCAACGGTTTACGTGGATTTGTATGATAATCGCAAAATGTTTTGTAAAACCACTATTGAAGAACGTAATCGTTTTGTTATAATTATACTTACCATAAAATGGCAAACAGTATTCACAACAATTGCACTGGGTGGGCGATGGTAACCATATACCTGTATGTGTTGCATTATTAATAGTACATTCTATAGCCGGTGTAGCGCATCCTTCTTTAAATCTGTATTCCTAAAATGTTTGTTTGTATTAAATTATAATTATACGGTGAAAAGTATTCGTATGTACATATTTGTATGTGAAACATAAAAACCAAAAAAAAATCTCACGTCATCGACATAAACTAATCGAAATACATGTTTTAAGTATTATAGAAGGTCCCAATTTTTTTTAGTATGTTAACATTGTTTTTTTGCTCTACAAAAAGAAAAACCATAAGGATGTAACGTGATAATAAATTATACAGTTCCCTTAACAATGTTTATGGCCTTGAAGCACACGATATTATATCTTAAAAGCATCTTAATATTATAGTAACAGTCCCTTTCAAACGGGAACATAGTATAATAAGTTATACACAATTACTGTTCGGCAGTAAAAACATACCTACGCTGCGGTAGTAACCTACAGGAGTTATGCTAATCAAACTATTCAGCAATATCTTTGTTTAGTTCATATATTTATTCACTTACTAGTAATCCTAAAACGTAGTTGCAAAAAACTTTTTTTAATTTCATCGTCTGAACCCATCGTTCATTAATTATTTTAAATACCATTTTAATAACAAATATTAGTATTCGAACAATGTATAAATTTACTTTAGTTCTAAATGGACATATGTTGTATCCGAGTTGACATTAAAGTATATCGAATCCACATCATTATTACTTCTATAACAACGCAAAAGTAAATAATGTATTATAAACATTTTGATCCTTTAAATTAGGCTAATAAACTTTATTGTACTCACTCTACAAAATCCATTTTCGCATAAAATACTTGTGCAATTAACATCAACTCCTAACAAAAGACACACAAACAAAACTTTTATAAAACTCATTGTATAAGCACCGTGTGTATTGTTACTGCGGTTCAAACAGCCTTTATCAAGTTATCGATATAATTGTAATTATCTCATTGATTATCTAGAATCTTACTCAGACATGCTCAATGTGTCATAAATAATAAAATTGATTTAATAAATTAACACTATTCTATATTCCGTTGTCATTCTATATTCAATACTAGGTTTCTCAGATAATAGAGCAACAGCTATTTATCTACCACTTTAGCGAAAATCTGCTTAATGCATGTCACATATTCACAACAGCTTAGAATATACATAGTTTCTTTCAATATTTTCTTAATTGAAAATTTATTAGAAATATACCAGACATAATGCGTTACATTGCAATAAAAATGGGGCTCTGCTTCTAACTTGCTTTAGCTACAAGTAATTTATTAATAATAGGTTAAATGTTTTACTTCGACAAGAGGTTCCTTTATAATGAATAACTACAAGTTAATACTGATTTAAATAATTAGTATTAACTCATAAGCGAAGCTTTTTAAATTTTATAAGTTTTCATTCTAATAACCAGGCGTGGTTTAGTTTTTTTTTAATAAACTCCGTATAGTTACTGCAAAAGTCTTTATATTTGCGGGGTATCAGTATGACAACAAAATTATTGTACCGATTTTTACATATTTTTTTTCCAAATAGGGCACATTTAAAAATGATGTTACCGTGTTTTTCATCTTTCTTAGTTTGAGTTTTATTTGATGCGTATAATTATAAGCGTTTATATTGGATTTGATAATCTAAAAGGCTTTGTCATGAATATCAGTTGTACTAACCGCATATACTATAATTTCATATACATATATTTTTTGAGAAAAAAAATGTTTTTTTGTTTAGTTAGTTTCGTGTATCATCTATGAACAGTATTGCTGCACAAAACTAATGAAGAATTTAACCACAAAATTTACACATCAAATATGGCGTATTACGTAATGCGTAAAACAGAGATCATTTCTTATCAGAAATTTAAGCATGCTTATTTCCCTTGATATTTGTTTGTTAACTGCCTCATATTATAATTACAGGATTATAATTTATAACATAGATGGCTAACTTACTCATCTTACATTCCAAAATATTTCAAGGACATGTTAAAAAATATTTTAAAACATAAAGATTGATCTCACTCTCCCTCTCCCTCTATGTATCTAACTCATGAAGTAGAACTGAAGAGAACTGTATTTTATTAAAAACAAATACATGTATGATAATTATGAAATAACGATTATACAAAAATATTTTACTATCATTCGGGCGCCATAAATTCCTTTTCTTCTGAAAAGATCCATTCCTCTCTCTAGTTCTATTATTGCTTCAGCTTCCTTATTCATTATCGGAAACGGATATAGTTATGAAACTCTCTTGATTTTCAAGTTTACTTGGTCGAATTTAATAGAACTGTTTATCGAAACTTAAATAAAGGAGCAGAATGATCTCGCTTTTCTGTTATCGACGTTATCATAAACTGCAAGATGGTCCTATGTTATCATTCTGATAATGGTATGTGCTCAAGTGTTAAGATGTAAAACATAACGTTGGGTAATAGCGGAGATGGGTTGCTGTGTTTGCATTAAGATTTTGTTCTAGCGCAACACTTCATTATACATCTTATTTTTCTCGTATTCATTATAACTAATAAAACTTCTTTAAGCACGTGTATCAAATTTAAAATACTTGAGGTCTCTGAAATGGTTATGATTTGATGTTCAGTACTATACTACGAAACATGATACACACAACAAAAAATATCTCTTTTAACAGCATTACGAAATTTGCCAGAAGTTCTTATTTTAAATATGATTATTGATATTTTTAAGGATACGTATGCACAAAATTTTCCAAACCATATGCTTTCTGGAGGTTTCCCCTTAATTTCAAATGAAATGAAAATAAAGTATGATATTTATTGTCACAGCAGCATGACGAAACGAATATAATCTGTTTTAAGTCTTTTCTCAAAAACTAAGACAAAAGCATCTTCAATAAACTTGACATTGAAAAACGAAGAACAGACGTTACTGTTTTACCCACACATCAAATAAATTTTAATTGTACATTATATATTGTTCAGAAAATATTTTAGAGACGTAAAAGAAAACTAGTAAACTGATAACGTCTTTGATATGAAGCTGAAAAACTTTTTTGTATGATGTTGATACTGTTGGTTTAGAATTTTATAACTTCTTGAATGTCGGGGCTGCCAAATCCAAAACTCCATTTGTTAATATTTCGTCAACTTTGGTATACTTATTTATATATACATATGTAATTTTTGCTATTGACGACACGGCGTTATTTTTCAAGCAAATTTTATTTCTTCATCTCTCCGACGACAAACGTATCGACAAAATCAAAACACTATGAAACAAGTTATTATACGGCACTGAATTAAAAACATCTTTGCTGTAAAATTTCTAACAAATAAACAATTTACAACATAAACAATTTGTTGCAATAAATAAAGAAGTTATAATATGTTAGTGTAGTTTTATCTTTTTCATGGGGTTTCGTCCGTCGTATCAACTGTTAGATGAATTCAATGTCTGCATTAGTAATGTAGAACCAGCATCCGTTCATAAAGAGAGCAACTCCATGACAGTGTTTACTATCAATACTGTCGACGGATAGCTCTCTTCATTAACAGATTATAGGTTTTTTCTCTTCGCATTCGCATCAGTCCTGTAAACAAAGTTTTGTATATTTAGAAAATTTTAACCAATTTTTTTACTCGAGTAATGCTAATATTAATCCTCGAATATGGAATTTAAAGTATATTTAAATGTTTATGAAATTCAAAAATTAGTATTACTTCGAATTTTTTTTCATTTTACTTGAACTTTGAACTTAGAAATTTTGAATAGGCTACTTCTAGGCTAGTGCGCTTTACCATCAAAGACTACATGGCCGCTTACCATCAGGTGAGATCGTAGTCAAGCGCTAGTATATAACAAATTAAAAAAAAAGCTCGATACAATTATTAACTAATACCATTTTGTTATGAAGTTTTATTTAATTTTAACCAAATTATCCTAATCATCAATATACGTCAATAATGTGGTGCCGATGAAAAAGTTTTACGTCTCAACTATATTGAAATTAAATATTATCTAACGGAGTTTATAGCTACGAACATGTTTTAAAAAGAAATAGGCAATGGTGTTGCCAGCCTACACTTTGACATTTAAGGTGGACAGAAGGTCCCTCCTCGCTATGTGTCAATTGGTCCGCCACGACTGTTTATACAAGGTACTTTGTCGCCACTGTTTAACCAGCCGTGAGTGGTCGTTGTGATATTTCTAACGGTTTCCTTTACTATAACGGAATCTGAACGATATTTTAGTTTTCTGTATAATTTACTTATACACGTTTGTTATAAAATATTAATACCAGAGTAATATTAAAACGAAAGAAAAGAATATTAAATTCGTAATATGTAATGGTTTCCATTGGTGATTTAATTCCATTTAATTCCGTTAATATTAAGATAAATATTGGATTTAAAAATGTATTGATGCCAGTAGTTTTATTTATCCATGAATTCTAAATTAAGACTAAAAATACTTGCTAAATACTAATTTGTATATGAAAAATGTAACGTACATAATAAAGGAAACAAAATGGAGACGAAAATAACATTCTTAATGTAAGAAAAACCCTTTTTTATCGTCATTAGTTCCTCCTTGTAGCCTTTATAAACGATTTGTGATAAAATTGTAATTTTTATTAAATTTCGTTCTTAATAAAGACGCTCTTACAATCCTTAATAAATGTTCATGTATTTGTTGTTTATGCATGTATGTATTTTATAGTTCCTTCTCTTTCGTTAGATTGTCAAAAAATACTAATATTTTAGCGTGTACAATTGTATTTTATACTTGTTGTTTTCATTATTAATTTTATGTAATATCACAATAATAAAACGTACAAGTTATTGTAAAAGTGAAGACGAATACAATAAATAATCAGCTAATCACATAAACTAAATACATAAAGGCTTTTCCCGACGCTTGGAACAATACAATTGGATATTAATAACGTGCCCGAACTTAGAACAAAGAATGGTTCTATATCCATTAAATATACATTTATTTTCATATCTTTCATTTCAAGGAAGTTATTACATGTTATTGCAAAACAGGTATAGATTTGATATTCTAAGTATTGTTGGCTAACGTAAATAATAAATGTTTCAATTGAACACTTTCTAATGAAAACTTTTGTCAAGTATTACGTAATACTTAAATAAAAATAAAGGTGAGCTAAGATATTTTTACTAAACGTTGTTATTCTAGCGACTTCTTATATATGTAAATCATAGTAGGTACTACCTTTTTTTCCCCACGATATTTTCAGTTATTAAAATGAACAACTACTTCGTATATTAGGCATAAACACGTCTTAACGAAATACTTGAAGTATGAAAAAAGCTAGAAAGTTTCTGAATTTAGTCCCCAATATATATAACAATTTACACATTATCCAGCATGTAAAATGGAGTACATATATTATAAAAGGTAAAAGAAATATTCATGACCGAACTCTTGTTTGGGCAAGTTGTAATATATTTTGTACGTCAAATATTGTAAGTGTTTCAACTGTATGAGTTTTATGATTAATAGCAATAAATATCGAAACTAAGAATGAATTTAGTAGACACAAGTGCCACCAGAACAATATGTTATATCATTAAAAGCTACTTTGCAATGTACGATATAAATAGACTACGTTTGTTAGCCACTGAAAGCTTTGATATTATATATGGTAAATGTTGTATCGAAGGTTTAATATCATAAGCATGTATTGTTTTTAGTATATTATTTAGTAATAACGGAATTAAGTAATAATTCGTAAATTTGGTTAAAAGTACCCCAAGTTTGTATACTCACACTATGTTCAATTATCGAGATGTTTCTAAACATGTGAACTGAACTCTCACGATACCTGGCTAATTTGATTGTCGGGAGTTGCCCAAGGCAATATGCAGGGACCACTATTTCTTACTCGATATTACTTTGGATGTGGATGTGCAATTTGAATACTAAACTAAAGACTAAGAAAAGAAACTCCAAATTTGTTTTGTTATAATGTAACAACTACTTGATAGCCCAATGTAACATTTTATAACGTTTAATACATAAATTAATAAAACTTTCGAAAAGTAAAAAAAGATAAGCAAAATTAATGTAATGATCAGAGCTTTATTTTTAATGTTCAATTAATATTTTGTAATTCATTGTATAAAGCAATAAGTATAATCATCAATTTATGATATTGATTTAACATAATTATGCATTGATAAAAATATCAAAAAATTTTATATTATTTTGGTATACTTTACAATAGTTGTATATAATGGTATATGAATATCGTTACACGGGCCATGAATATAATCAATAGAATGATATATATTACAATTAGTAACGTATTTTACAAAGAACTATTAAGAAAATTAGATAATTTTACAAAGCGTCGGCAATATATTTATGTAAAATAGGTCAGACATTGCATCACGTTGCCTCTGAGTTACGTTAGACAAACGAAACAAATAACGTATAGGACAATAGGATACGACAATAAGCATGCTAATAGGACGGCTCTAAGACAATTCTTAATGTGTCGAGCGAGATTTCTAAGGCATTTGCGTTTGAATAGCACCAGAACGCTGGTAGTAGGTTAAACGCATTTGTTAAGGCGTACGAAGATGCAAGTAAGAGACTCCGAAGCAATGCATCAATTATTCAATGTTATTTCATTCTACAACATATCCTTATTCCGTACACTCTTGAGCATTGTTATTTAATTGAATTACTCTTAAAGTTATTTTCCCCGAGCTAAAAATAATGAAGATCTTCACGGCATCTAAATTGATTTCTGCAGTGTTGAGAATTTATCCATAAAGGAAGTATTTATATACGTATAAAGTCGTAAATATAAAAAAGTCAGTTTTAAAATGTGAAGGAAGCTCGTGTTAATATTGCAGACGATTTATTTAAAATGAGTTATGGTTATACCATTGTGATTATAGACATCTCTAAACTCCAGGTTATCGTTGGATATGAATATAAATCATTGATGTCAAGCAATTATAACCTAACCTAGTTACATGATTTCGTATACAATAAAGATCAATTCATTTACATTTTAAGAAGACCCAGTGTGTTATATTACACACAAGCCTCATACTTGACATCGGTTCAACTATTTGATTGTCATCTATTACAATACGTTTGTTTGGAACTGTAACCAATAAATGTATGAAAATGAAAATGATTACTTAAGGCAGGAATCATGACTTTTGAAATACTTAAGAAACAAGACTTAGATAGTTACATTTAAAAGACGGTCACGCACTAAACAGTATTGTAACAAATAATACTTTGTAACAGTGTTTGT
>DWHU01001714.1:0-11614 GCA_018247975.1 Parides photinus
GGGTGGCAACACACCTGCCAGCCTCTATTACGTGAATCGACATATTACTATTTGTTACTTACCATAATCGACTTGTAAACATGACCTTGTGTAAAGGCTTATTCAAACAATGTTTGATTTTTATTAAATAGCTCTACCCGGCGCGCGTTGCTATGCCAACAACTAAAATAAATTTAAGAAAAATAATTTTAAAGCAAAATCAGTGCACAAATATTCAACATGTTATATTCGTTTCCTACATGTAAAAATACATGGTCAGGCAGAAGTTGCTACTCTGCAGCTCTACCTGGAGTGGCATTAATGAGCATATTATACAAATCTTCTCCATGAAAAAACACATATTATATATACACTAATTTTCATAATAATCTGTCCAGTAGTTTTTGAGTTCATCGATAACATTCATTTTTATATATAAAGATATTCACACATAAAAACTTTTTGTTTTTTATTTCGCAACGTATGTACATGATCTAAGGTAGATTGAAGGATAATATCAATCAACATTAAGTCGAGTTGTACTCGATTTGTATAAAGTTAAAAAATAAATATTTACTAGTAAATCATACATGAATATAAGAAACAAAATTTGAGGCTTCACAATATCTATTTAATAAAAAAAAATGTTGTTAATAGACAGTTGAATTATACACGTAATAAAGACATACAGATTGACCAGGTCTGACACAGTACGTATCGACGAGCGGCGGGCGCAGTGTGTAACAGGAGCACGCCTCGATCAGTGTACCTACACAAAAACAATAAATTAAATAAAAAAGAACAAATAAAACTGTTCATCGACTCATAAGTATAATTATAAAATAAAACTTCTTTATAATACATCCGCGTTATGTGCAAGCATGTTTTGGTTCCCATGGACACAGCTGATGCAGGTATGTTCACTTTGTTACAGACCATTTATAATATGTAAACAAAATAACAAACGTATCAGTTTTCATGTTCCCATTAGTGGGAATGAAAGCCTTATTCTCATAAGTAGATATACGAAACAGTTTTACCAATACACTGGCTTAATGAGGGTTAGTGAATAAAAGTACATAAAATAACAATTTATGTCATTATACAGTATTGCTTAGTAATAAATTGCTTACAAATGAATATAGATAATTTTACATTAACAACTACCTAACTTTATAATCCGACGTTTAGTTATTTTTTATTTACAATTTAGAACAGCAACTGCATAAGAAATATAAAAACCAAAACATAACACTAACAAAAGAGGCTTCGTGGAAGCCGTAGAAGGTAGATGCGTTTTTTATTCACGAACGAATATTTTCAATGTTTATATTAGAGCAAAAACTAAATATAAGCTGCAATGTTTTGACTTTGATAAACTTCAAAATTATCCATTTGAAACAGTTTTAGCTTAAACTTAAATTAGTATTAGACATTTTTAAAGTTTTGTCGGCCACATTAAAATGAACCTACCAAATTGTGTAACAAATTTTGTGTATAATATTAGTTTAAAAATAATGATTGTACAAATAAAAAGTGTCATTGACAATAAAAAAACTTTGTTTTGGATGTAATAATGATAGTAAAATGACTAAAAGCACAGAGGAATCTGTTCAATGTTAATATGTATAAAACTATCTTAATTGACGATATAACGATATGGATAATAGTCAAAATTTTACTCCAAGAAATATTACATCAAATCTAAAATATTTCGATATTGTTCTGATGCATTAGTCTCCGATTCAAATACTACCAGCTTCACTTATACTCATAAATATTTAAAATCTACACTTTTGTATTAAGCTAAAATACTGTACATAACATAATTTAGATGTTAAAAATCCTTTTTTCTAATATTTTGAACCATATTTTTTTAATTTAAGAGCTATTTTAAAAATTATGTAAGTCAGTAGCTCAAAGGTTACAAAAATGATTCCCATAAAGTCATTGGTTGATATAGACATATTGACGAATGATTTCACATCAATTGTTTTAAATTAGGAACCCATTTATATAAATGATGTATTTCCTGCCTATTAATTGTCACTATGGCTGTTAAAAACAAAAATGCTTCTAAATTGGCCGTGATTGTAAAGATTTTGAGCGAAACCGCCGACTGTCGCTAGTTATGAATCAACATGATTCGTAAGGATGACACTATTGACGTCAGGGATGGCTTGATAAACTAAGTACTACAATTAAGTTTTTTTTATAAATATCTACTTGTCACATTATTTAGTTAACACTTTGCATAAGACCCATATCTGGGATTAAACGTGGTCAGGTAAAATACTCTGTCAACTGTATTAAGATCCGGAACAAAGTAAAGCTTTTATGATGGCAGTCTTATAATTTAAAGGTGTTAACTATCCAGGGGGAATTTGTAAAATATTTCTTATCAACTGTATCACACATCATATCGCCCAGGAGTCGAACCAAAGATTTAAGTATATCAGCATATCTATTTTCCTGCGAAGGCTATTAAATTGTCATGCTTCATATTAAACAATCTGTTC
The DNA here is from genome assembly GCA_018247975.1 of Parides photinus. Lineage (NCBI taxonomy): Eukaryota > Metazoa > Arthropoda > Insecta > Lepidoptera > Papilionidae > Parides > Parides photinus. Next base: position 2,499 of record DWHU01001714.1, read on the forward strand.
TTGATAGTGTTTGTTTTTAAATTAATTTGTAATAAATAGTTAAATGTTTAATAGGTGCGGCATTACATATTTTATTATTTCGTATGACAACCCTGAGGTGTTGTTAGTTATTGAAAGCGGCGCAGTGTGGAGCCCGTCCGCAGTGCCCGGCCGCGGGTCACGCATGCGCACTACGCCAGCACAGCCATTCGAAAACAAAATGTATTCGTATTAAACATGAGCAAGTTTGTAATATCAACCGGCAAAGTGCTACACTGACAGGACAGAATTAATGTGAACCTGAATCCCGACCCAGAAAGATGAGGCTGCCGAAATTCGATATGCGTGAGTCTAAACAAATACATTGTATTTTTGTAACCTACAATACTTTTTCATTGACTTATATACTGTTATTTAACATAGGCATGCGAATCCATTTTATTTTAATTTAAAACTATCTTCATATTTGGTATTTCACGTTCTTTTTTATTATGATTACATAGATTGATTCTTGTACGACTCCACCTGACGGGAAACGGCCATGTAGTCTGATGAAAAACACGCAATAGCCTTAGAAAATATATTTACTCTTCTGTTAATATTTCCCACTTCATATTAACACTAAAACACTGATGTCGACAAGCCTTTTCAATCTTACGATGTCCGCATTATCAATTTTATTAATACAAATTGCTTAATTATGTTTTTTTAACGCGTAATATTTTCTATTAGAATCAATAACGTTAATGATGGCACAACGAATTTAAATTAAAATGTATTTACTTGTAAGTGAAAAAAATGGTATTCAGTTTTAAAATCCTTTCGACCAAGTTTTAAAATAATATTAAATATTCAGATCCGCTAATTTATTAAAGTTATAAAATGTGTATTGATCACAACTTACCCTACTTATCACTAGACAAAAAATACTTAACTAAAACATTCATAACTTTAAAATTAAATCATTATGATTAACAAGCGTTTTAAAAATCAATCAGTTTTAATTTAAAATTTCCAAATATGCGAATAATTTATTGAATTTGTACGAATGTTACTGTTTTGTGCCATTTGTTAGAGACTTGTGTCATTGAAGTCGTCTTTGATTACATTCCGTTATCACAACAAGACATGAAAACGGTTTCGTTTTAAAAACTTAGACAGATATTTGAAATTACCCATAGATTTTGCAGTATTATCGTTTCAATTGAACTTAACATTAAATCTCGATACATAATTTAGAACTCGCTTAGTTATTTGCTTATTTCTTACTACTTATTTATTCGTTCATCTCATAATAATAATAATTAACCTTTTAACTAACTTCGTTACTTATGTACTATTGAAACAGAAATTCTGTATTTCTAATTCTAATATTTAAAAAATGTTGAATTGTATTTCTCGATAGAGAGTTCACTATACAAAAATATACAAATACGATTAAAATACAAAAATGCTTATGCGTTAAACTTGTACAGGTCCTGTTTATGACCATAAGTTATTTGTTTATATAAATTTTAGTTCAGTGAACAATGTAACATTTTATGTATGTTAACGAAAAACGCTTTAATTTATTTAACTAACCATATCTTACTTCAGGATCCAGAAAAATTAAAGTATTATTTTCTTCTGTGAGAAATCACTTACCGCTTACACCACTTATGAGTTTATGATATTTTATAAAATCCATAACAGATTCTTTTTAACAAATTGTATCACCATTATGAGCAGTAAATGCTTACAGCTGGACGTCACATATCCCATGGATCTATTTACACACCGATAGATCTCCTGTATATTGATCGTTACTAGATCTTCGATCCATCTTATGATAGGTGTTATAAATATTACGTGGTTGATTTTTGTAGCTATAGTTAAATAATTACTCACCGCATAAGTCGTACAGAAATTCACTTAAATTTCCTATTACACGTCGAGTTGACCGACTAACCAGAAAACATTGACCTAAATATACTTTGTATAAATGCAATTATGACAAATGTATTCTCGCGGATTTAAAGAAATTTAAATCTATCATTCACACTTTTTGCTTGTATTAGGAAATGTTTCATGAAAATAATCATCAAATACATAATATAATAGTATTAATCATGTACATAATATTAGTGCTAATAAATTCCTAGTCTTCTTTTTAAAGTAGCCTTTGTTACGCCGATGCAAATTACTCGTATTAAACTGTCCAACTCTTCCAGATATTAACCGGAGACTATAGACCAGATGACAATGATATTTAAAAGTATTTTTGGCATAAGTAACTACGTGAATATTAAATTTAATGAATTGGCAAGATGTTATTACAAAGGAATACTTGAATTTTAACTCTGCGTATAGATTTATTGAACTCAATGATACAAGCGCAGGTGGCCAATATGAATGATGAAATTGATCTCTGTCAAATGCCAATAATCTAGACAAAGCAATTAAATGCATTTGTGATTGGCATCCATTTGAACTGTCTGCAGGGCCACTTAGTAATACTCCGACCGTAATCAAGCAGAGTATGTCCTACCCCAATATCATACACATTGTAAATATAATAAACTCGATTTACTACAATTAAAACGATGTATACAAACAATCATGTATCATTTATAGTTTTATAATTCCAATAAAAGTTTTACTTTTAAGTACAAGAAACTCCGTCGCTATTATTTTTTACTAAAAGCAGTATTCAGTATTTGATTCATTAGCTTAAAAATAATACTTAGTCTTTTACAAATAACTGTTTATACAATAAATAAATTTTAATAACAGTACTTATTTTATAATAATACTAATTGAATATGTTAATAAAAAACTTGCTAATTGTGTCATTTATACTTGTTAAGTGACAAAAGCCTTCACGCCCAAATTACTCGGAATCGTATGTATGACTGGTATGCAATATTATTACAGCGAAAGACATGTAAACAAAATTTATTATGTTGATACTACTTTTCGAATTCTGAAATTTCAGTGTTACAAGCGGACATAATAAGGAATGTAACAGAATATAAACAGTTTCAGGAAATTATACAAATTACTTATAATTTTGTAATGAACTTTATGGAAATGAAACAATCATGAGTTCTTAGCAGTTGACGTCAATATTAGATCATAGTGTTAGTGTTAAATTATTGTTTTGTTGTGACTATAACTATCGGAACATAATCCATGTTGTACGGAAGAGGCTGGCATCACATTGATTGCGATTTATATCCCTCAAGCTGCAGCTTCCGCTCGTCCAATGCTGAATCCATTTGACGCCGCTACCATGTTCCATAGTACTGTCATCTATTGTGTTCCCATTCATAAAAGCCGTGTGATTATTCAATCAGTTGTACACACAGGTTTAAATCAGTGGTTAGGTTATATTCTCGGTTTTAAACACTAACATGAATAATAAAATGTAGTAGTAATCACGCGCTGTGTTTATTTGTAAACGAATGACTCGGTGACATGAACAGACTGTTTTGTATTGACATAAACAAAATTATTGCATATTTCCACTGCTTTATTCAATTAAAATTAAATTACTTTGTTTTAGTTTTTAGTATATAACTATTAAAACAATTGTTTATTCAATGAAGATACGAGAGGTGCGAGGGGTTCACATGATGGTTAATGAAATGTCTGCCCATAACTCTGTGGGACTAGTTAGGATGGTATACACAGCATCACATTGTACTCTTCGCCTTGGGAGACAAGATATTAAAATTCCTAACCTTAGTGATTTAATTAGCTACAACGCTATTCAAACCGGAACACAGCAATACTATCTAGACGGTCTTCAACAATAATCAGCGTATAGTTACAAATACCCAAATACTTAAAATTCATTTTGTGTACAATATTTGAACAATTTAAAATTTCTAATTTACTTTTTATAACAAGTAATACTATAACACCCTAAATTATTTCTTTTTCATGACACGTTGTCATTTTGTCACATTTTATCTGTCATAACATTAAGCAGTAAATTGAAAATTTTATTAATTTAAAGGTATGTTAATTTTTTGTATATGTAACAAGTTAAACAAGCTGTAACTGTAACGTCATTAACAGTAAAATTTACTGTCTTCTTTGCAGTATCATGAAAATAATTTCTTTCATATTGGACGAATGTTTGTGAAACAATCGGGTTTTATTTGTCATATGCTATATATATGCATACACGACTTAATTTCAGTTTTTCCTATGAAGTGCCTTTATCATAAGATTTTTTTATAAATTACTATTACCTGCAGAATATATAAATGGTCGGAATTTAAATATAACATGGAATCATACACGCAAACGGTAGGATTGCGTAATAAATAATCACCAAGGAAAAGAGTCAGAAATGCTTTATTTAGTTTTTTTTAAATGTTTTAAATGCAAATAAAGCAATAAATAAGCTAGCTGATCGCTTACTTACTACCTTTCATAACTATAATCACATTTCTTATTTATCGCTACTTAGAATCTACTCATCTCTGTCACCGTTTTGACTTAAAACATCTGATAATTACTATGCCGCATTAACTGATTGCAATGAATAAGACCTCACTACCCAATTAAATACATGTATAATATCTGCATCAACCTTATCTTTATAACGAATAACTTACTGTTTTCGAAGAGTACGCTCTGACCACTGCTAGGGTCAGGTGAGGTCACTATCCTTTGAGACATTAGGAAAATTTAATCAACTATTCGCATTAAATCCTACCGACCGTGGCGTGAAGAATTACCTGTTAGACCAGAGTTTCGCAACCTTTTAAGTGCCATGCCCCACCCTGGCTTTTCTTAAGCTCTTATGCATCCTCCCCCAATTACATCATACATAATTTTTCATATAAAAACATTAATTAATTGTCCACTTATGAAACCTATATAATTGAACAGCTTTATTTTCTTTCGACACCGACGTCAGACATTAAATTTACAAACCCATAGCGATGAGGGCAAAATCATGTCGAGTCAATTCTAAAATTGCCCCCCTCCCCTTCTACCATTGACCCCTCCCCCTCTTTGGGGCGTATGCCCTACGTTGAGAAACACTGCTAGACAGTGTATCTTTCAAATCCTTCGTCGTCGAAGGCTTATACTTCGCATGTTTTTCGCAGACAACACTGGTTTCTTTTATTCGGACCTTACGTAGGGCCTGTTGGCGATGTATCTTCTGGATATGGAATAGATGATAAAAATAATGAAAGATTTATCCATTGTTGGACAATTTTTTTTTCATTCTTTATAAGTAGATCGGGAGCATGAAAACATGTCAATTTTACTGAATAATTTATTGTGGAAGTCGCACATTCGATGTATATAGTCACGTTTACCTGAGTTAGTTCGGGTTGTAGAAATATGAAATAACTTACATCGTGTACATCTCATCACATCATATGTTATTATAACTCAAATCATAAAAGTTAAAAACGAGACTGCGATTATAGTGGACTGACTTTAGGAAGCTTGCCCCGCATAAGATCAATAACGACCTAAAATTGTTTCAGCCGTAAAGCTACGGGAGCACAATATTTCTAATCAACATCGATCTGCACAGTGACCTCGAACTCCTTACGACATCACAATTAATGCAGGACAGTGCTGTTTTGCTGTGATAAGATTTCGCGTTAAACCAACCCAGTGTTTTACCTTTAGGTGGACTATATCCCCATCTCAAAACCATCACTAGCTATTGCCGTCCACGGAATGTATTTCTACTCATTCCAGACGTGAATGTAGAGGGCAGTTCCTTATGCTCGACTCACTCTACTGATAGCAACTCTACACATACATTTACCATACTAAACAAAAACCGCTGATACAATCACACCTTGATGCGGACTTCACATAGTAACTGTTAGTTATTTTACTTGATTTATTTTATATTTATTATGAAATCACGTTTAATTTCTCTGCAGCAATGAAAAAGTCCTGCAAGCCCGCAATGCTGGGTCGCGTTTGGCAGGCCAGTCGGCGTGCTCTCAACCTCGATCACTCGCCACCACACCAATTCGCCTGTTGCCAGTGGCAAAACGGAACAAGACCCTCGACTTTATATCTAACATACAGGTAACGTAACAACTTTGCTGTATGTCAGTATAACTTTATGACATTTCTTCTATATTTTATCAGACAACCCTACAGGCGATGTCGTGTGAAAATGTCTTCAAAACATTTACGACGTCCATTTTTATATTGTAATATTACTTGAATTCTTTGTTAACAGGTGGTTGCTGTTCATAACTGTTATATCAATAGCGGTTGCCAGCTTCGTGTGCCAACGTCTGCCGCGCCTTTACAAAGGGCCCAAAGTAGAGTTGAACTATCTCAAATGGTTCATCTACTTTACCAATTGGGGTTATATGCTGATTGCATTGCAGACAGGATTAGCCCTCGCCGTGGTCTGTCGATATAGAAATGAGAAAACTCTAAACATGTGTAAGTAACAATTACATCATCATCATCAGCCTTTGTTAATCCACTGCTGGATATAGGTCTTACCCCCAATGTCTGCAATACCCTTGAATCCATTTAACACCCTACATCAACCCCCAATGTCTTGTAATTTATGTCTTATTAAGTCTGTGAGTTTATCTAAAATGTAGTCCATACTTTGAGATCTTACCCTGTTTTATATTTAAATTAGCAATAAGTGTTACATTTTTTTTATTTTTATTATAAATATTATAATTAACATAAAATAGCAAATACCTCTTTTTTCATCATATATCAACGAAACTATATTTTTTTTTATAAATCAGCATCTGCAAAAGCACTTCAGTAGCTCGCGGTATTATTTCTCGGCACAGATTAAAAATATGCAGTTGATGCTACAATGAATTAGTTTACGGTTTCTAAGCTTTAAATATAGTCTCCATATCCAGATGTCTAGACGAAATGTGTTTATTGAAATCTATGAATATTACCGATGATTTGTCTAAAGATTCGTTAAGTTCTAAATAGTAATTAGTAGCAGTAATAAATGCGATGACAAGCATTGCGTGAATGTCTTGGATTCCAGTGGGATGGTCGTCGGCCTGGACTGTTCAATTAGGCGGCGGTGTCGTTTGCGTGTCATAAGCGTGCTAACTGATGCTTGATGATTACGCATCAACTTAAAAGCACGTGCCCATGTTTGTCGGAATCCGACTCCCGTTGATTATCTATCATGAGTACTTAGCAACGTATTCTCAAGACTGTTTCTCACGAAAATCATTTATGCTAACAATCAGCCAATACAAGAAGTAAATATCAAAAAATTATTAATCTAACGTAACAGGCTAATGGTATTACACCAATACTTCGCTTTACGTCGTTCCGTTTTGCGTTTTTTTTCGAAGTTGCATCGCTGCTTAGTATTAATTTTCACTGTGCGTCGTTAGATTTTCGGGTTTGCGTTGTTTTGTGTTCAAGTTTTTAATTTTTTTTTTGTCGTTTCTTCTATTGTAAAATATGGCAATAATTTTATTTTTTTTCCGCCATTCTTTCAAAGCCCAGAGATTCCGTTTCTAACTAAAAATAAACGTAGTTTTAATACAGTTTTATTTTAACTTTGTTGCGCTATTTTTAGAGTTCAGATTCAATTACAAAGTGTGATGTGTTTTTAAAAAAGAATAATTTTTTTTTTATTAAATTTTACGGGTTGTTTCTGATTACAAAAAAGGTGAATATTTTTTCCAATTTATTTATTGGCTGTATTGAATATTTTTTTTTTTACATACTCTAGTATTATTTATATTGAAAAGTTTATTTTATTTTAATTGAATACGGTTTTTTTTTATATATTAATGTTTGTTTTTTTTAACCTTTGTTTTGTTCAATTTTCTTTTTAAAAAGTAAAGTTTTTCGTAACGCTCGATCATATCTTCGATCTTTACATGGTTTGCTAAAGAAAATCTTAATTAATTTTACGTCGTGTTTTTCTGGAACGTAATCACGACACAAAGTGAAGTATTAGGTTACTAAAGTAGCGTCAGGCAAATGTAAACATAATTATAAAGAATCGATAATAACGATGTGATAAAAGATATGATAATTACACAAGTTATTACACCAAGTACTAAACACGCAAATTACGCTCTTTTTCTATATATATATTCTCTGGCTTGGTTCTAAAAAGGCCAATGTTTCAGTTTTCAGATTTAAGCGTTATTTATTTATTTATTTAATTTACCAACGCTTGTATTAGTTACAATATCTTTACAAAATACATACATGATATAAAATTATGACAAAACAAGACAATTACAGGTAAATACTGCATGCATAAATTACGACACTAACAACTTTAAAAAGATAATCAAAAGTTTTAATTTTAGTAAATCTTTAATTCTATTTATCCAAAAAAATTTTTGATACTAATACCGAACAAGTTAAACAATAGTAATAAAAAACGCAAAGCAACATTGATAAAAAAGATCTAAATGTTTCACTGCTTTTTCTCGGAACTAAAAATTTCGACAATGGACCTTACAGAATCAAACCACACAAATATCTATAATTTCCTAGACAAGCATAAAGATTAGTTGATTTTAAGTTTACGCGTGTTACTTAATTAGAACGAAGTTAACTAACTTTGATGTAACTGATCGTTAGACTCGCATCCGATCCGACTTTCACTTAGATAAATAATTCGATTAACTACGCTAGTTAAGTATCGTTTTATAAGACTAAACTAGGCAAGACTTCTGTAAACAGAATTGTTTTAATTAAGATTGTATTAATAGTATTCATTAAGTAATTAGTTAAATTACTAACGTAAGGAGACTAGACAAGTTCTACTGAAATTCTGGAAGCTGGTAATCGAGAAAACGATAGAGGAGAATAAGACGAAGTAAGGGAGACAAAGGTATACGGAAATGGAAAATGCAATAAAACATGAACAGGGTATAGATAGTAAGAAGATTAGTACTAGAAATAATGAAAACTGTGCAATAATATAAAGATAAATAAATAGTAGAAGTACAATAAATAAAGATAGATAAAGTATTTACAATAGGATATTAGATAAAGGAAATGGAATAATAATATAAGCTTGTAAAAATGTTTAAAATAATAAATATAGGAATTAGTCTCCCTGAAAAGCGTGATGAATGAAAGGAAGAATGGAAAAGAGGAATGTGAAAAAGAACGAAATATGTAGAGGAAAG
>DWHU01001715.1:0-11613 GCA_018247975.1 Parides photinus
ATATTTAATTTGTTAAAGCGCACATAACTCAGAAAAGTCATCGGTGCGCGCCGGATTCGATCCCGCGACCTCCGAAACGGAAGCCGAGGTCCCAAACCACTAGGCTATCACGGCTTCGTGGCTATAAAACGTGTTTGTACACATTTCAGGTGGAATCGCATTAACAGCCAAAAGTAATTTTGATAACAATTTGAAAAAATTTGAAAAAGACGCAGGAAGTAAAGGAAGTGGAAATTTGCAACGGACTTTAGACAGCGTTTATGATAAGAATTTAGTACCATTACATAAAATAATAAAAAAATTGAGAAATGATGTAGATGGATTAGCTAAAAATAAAACATTGGTACAGCACACCTTAAATAAAAACCTCGACGAATCATCTAGACCAGTCGGTAGAAAATGTGGATGCGCACGCTTTTTATTTTGATGATGAAGCGTTATGGAGTACAACACTAACATGACATTTCATATTTGTTATCTATCTACTCTTGTATGCTTTGTTTAGTCTTTGAAGAAAAATAAAAAAAATAATTATAATAAAAACAGCGTTTTATTGCGTTTAAAACCTTGTACTTCAGCCCGGTTTGCTACTTATAAACGACATTCTTAAACACATACGTATTGACGTAGTTAAAGCAGTTAATAGCAAACTGGAACTTATCTCTACGAAGTTTTTATTTGTTTGTTCGAAGGATTAAAGACTGTAGAGGCAATAACGTCTTTGTGTGAATCACATCGGGCGTCCATAATGATGATAGTGACTCAACGGGTCAGATTAACAATAGAAGCCTTCCTCCAACAGCGAGAATCTCATCAGCTGATGATAATAAGGACGATGACTATATCTAAAAAACAATTGCAGAATGTTTGCATTAGTTCTATCAAAAAATATTTCCTTTTATCATCGCAAACATACACCACATATGCAAATAAAAGATAGTCACCTGCTATCTCCGTTCAATATTTAATTTAGGTTTAATTACATGAATCAGGCTTACTTTTAAATTTTGGCAATTAAATAAAAAGATTTGCGTATTATAATTACCAATTGAAACACCAGTTGATAACTTAAATTAAAAGCTGGTAATAAAAAAAAATATTTACCAACGTAAAGAAGTAAAATGCATAAGGATCGTTATCCCGTAGCAAGCGACGGTTACCACGGACATTGTTCATACAATAGCAAATTTACAATTGAAGCTACTTCGGACCTCAGTAATGAGAATATGTACAAGACGAACAGACATGAGCAAGTTTATATCATTCGGCTCGTAATCCGGTTCCGCAAAGACAATATCTAATGTTTATATAAGTTGGTGAAAAAACAAAACATCACCATTATAAGAAAATAATTAGAATGAAATTTTGTTATATTGTACAGTGATAAGTGAATGCGGAAACTAGTGTAGTGAAAAATTAAACAAACATTGTAACAACGCGTTGTATGACATAAATTAATATACTATGTCAGAGATAAATGCTCAATTTATAATCTGATTATCTGTTAAGTACAAACATAATTTATATTATCAACATTCATTTTTAAAACAGAAACGTTAGAGATCTTAGCAAGCAGACGCGTTTGTTGTGTTAGATTTTTTCACCATTAAGTTGAATTTGGATAGTTGTTATACATATATAATTTATTCTTATAAGTGTATAAACATTTTTTTATATTTTATGCAATACCTAATGACACCATGAATGGTAATAAAGTTAATACAGTAACTGAGAACGTTGAAAAGGGAAATGATGCTACTTTGGACCACGCTTTGCATGTCGCAGGTATGTCTAAACAACATACATCAAATGTTTTAGTTCCTTTTTATACAAACTGATTTTCCTAATGTCGGTACTGACGGGTTTTTATAATTGGGAAATCATGCCCAAACCCTAAAACATGGGTTTCGTATAGCAAACACATTTTTACAAAAATACGTTCCCACGCTAACTTATACAAAAAAAAACAAAAAGACTGTTTTGGCGGAAATCATCTATATATTCTGTATATTCTATTTGTTTGTTTATCCCACCGTTATTAAATTCAAGGTAGTTTTTTTTTCTTCCATTAAAATATTCATCAAAGCGAGCAAAAGTAATCCGCGATCATACGAAAAAGAAACCAAAAACACTGGACGGTGCTAAAACAAACCAAGAAAGCTAACTAGTTTATAATACATATTAAGATATGAGTGTTATCGGATGTTTGCGTTTTGTTTTTATAACCGTTACAATGTATTTCAATACATAATAAGTTTGTTTTATGTTTTTAACAGTTACAATGTATTTCTATAGATAATAAGAAATCGATAAAGATATTAAAACAAGCCGAAACGAATTGAAACTGCCTTGGGGCTTGGATAATAATAAAGCTGCGTCATCAAATATCACAATCAACAAAATTATTATTTCTCAATGTACTGTATGTTTTCGACTTTCACGGTTCTCTATGTACTCTTAGATTTTCTTTAGTTGGTGACAATGAAATATCTCAAATTTTAGATTGTATATTAATTAAATAGACAAAACTCAAATGACGGTACCAGTTAATGAGAGATAAACATATGCAAAAGATACTAAATGCGAATCACTACACTTTCGCAAATTTAAAATGCTTTGAAATATGCAAATTCGTACTATTTCACTATCGATTTGGTATAATTTTACTTCGAAATTATTACTTCCAAAGTATAATCTGATAAAGAACAGTCACTGTAGTTAGATTGACACAACAATTACTATAAAATTTAGCCTGTAGACATTAATTCCCTGAGCACAAGTTCAACAATTTTATCTGTCGAAAAAATAGAAATACTAAAAAATCATCTGCAAATCAACAATAAGCTTTAAAGAAACGTTTACGAGTAATGTTAAGTTCTATATGCTAAAGGTCAAGTAAACAAAAACAGCTTCTGTCTTTTATAAGTTTCTTTTCTATTTTCAATGGTAATTTAGTGATACTCTATTTAGATTATCCAAAGTATTGTAACGAATGGTTTGGGACCTCGGCCTCCGATTCGGAGGTCGCGGGATCGAATCCGGCCCGCACCGATGATTTTTCTAAGTTATGTGCGCTTTAAGAAATTAAATATCATTGGCATTATCCGCCAACCCGCACTTGGCCAGCATGGTGGAATAAGGCCAAATACTCTCTCATTTTGAGAGAAGGCCAAGTCTCTGCAGTGGGAACAAATAGAAAGCTGAAAAAAAAAATTGTACCGAAAAGGTCACCAATTCACTTTCAGTTAAATTAACTTACCACATTTTTAGATTTTTCAATTATGCCGGTGCAATAGCATGGATACTTGTTAGAAGTTACAGTTTTCTTTTATCTTAAAACGATGGTCTCAGTGGTTCTTTTAATATATTATATTTTGGGATGATTTTTGTTAAAATTCAACTTCCGCCAAAACAACTGATATCTTTCATACTTTTTTATCTGAAATATATAATCAATTACTTAAATAAATTTTTATCATCTTTCGTCACAAAAGTTTTCTCTATTGTCTATTATGACGAAATGTTGATTATACTATCGTGTTATGAATATAAATAATATCTATTTTCTAGGTCTCGGCTGGTACAATATCAAGTATAGTTTAGTTCTGGCGCTGTTTCTTATAGCAGCAATAGTGGATCCCGTTGGCTACTCATATGTATTGCCAGCTGCGAAGTGCGATCTCGAAATTACGAATTCACAGCGCGGATTTTTGGCCTCCGTCCCTTATATAGGTAAAAGAAATTTTATGATAATTATTTTTTAATAATAGCTAAATCGTGAACGAAATAATAGCATCCTAACATCAGTGAGTGGACTGGGATCTCATACAGACAAGTAGAATTATGGTAAACTGACCATCATAGTCAACTAGGCAAAGAAGTCGAAGAAGAAGAAGTACACGATTATATATTGTCGATTAAGTATTGATGTAAACGTTGCAAACGATGGTTTTGATAACTTATAGAGATAAATAAATAGGTTTGTTGAGTTAGTCCATTTTTGCAGCAAATCACTTCAACGCATATCACGAGGTGGTGTTGTATTAAGGACTAACTGATTTTTATAAGATTTCTCTATTATAACTGCGACGCCAATTAAACACGAGAGCTAGTCACTGACTGGTTTGTTGCAAAGGTTTGATATTCTACCTACCACAACAAAATATTACATTGAACCAACGTTACAATAATCGCTCAAAACAAAACCATTGACGAATAACCACCCTCCCAATAATCTGTAGACCCAAAATCATTTTGCAGTTGCGTAAAAACTTGATTAGAAATAAGAAAAATTAAGCCAGTATACTTATCTTTATAGATATTTTATTGAGATTATCTACATGTCTAAATAATAAGCAATGACTGATAGTGATGTCTATACATGAGTTTGCAAAACTTTAATTACCTTACCTCTATTTTTTTGTAATGATTTTCGCTATAAATTCATGTATAATCTGTATTATAAAAAAAATCTTATATAGTTTTAATGTAATATAGACACATAGCTTCAACATTTGTATTTATTTCTTTCGCTTCTAAGCATGATTATGGTCGATAATAACTATTAGCAATTATTGTTTTTATTAGTTATTAAACCAGTCCAATTTTAGGACAATCACAATGTAAAAGCAGCCAAGAGATTATAGTAATTTAACACCGTTTTTTTAACTAATTGTTCCTTATTTTAGGAATCGTTATAACTTCCTTTATGTGGGGTTACTTGGTGGATACGAAAGGGAGAAAATTGACGATTATTTACAGTTCACTAACTGCTGGCGGTATAGCCATCGTTTCTGCTTTTATGCCCGAATTCATTAGTTTTACTATTTGCAAGTTTTTGATGTCATTATGGTAAGATGCTTTTGTTTTATCCTACTACAAAATTTTCGCCGATCTTTGAACAAATGCCTTTTAAGAATGTGGAACTTTACCTAACAAATAATATAGGTAGTTCTCGCCACTTATTAACTAAAACATAAATTAGTGTTAGAAACAAATCACTCATAAATATTTATTTATGTACATCAATCCAAGAAGTATCATAGTATAAAAAAAAATTTTTTTAGTAATGTTACTAACACCAGAGTGAGTAAAAAATTATTCAAAGTTTTGCCTAACGTTTTTTTTATTTGTCTAAATTTATAACATTCATGCAAGGCTTTTGCTATTGTAAATACATAGCAGTGTATTTTTGTTATTTTTCTGATATTTACTGCTTTCATGAATATGTATTGTTATTATTCTTTTAGCTTAGCGTGTCCAGCCGCAGTGCCGTTTACATTTATTGGAGAAATCGTTCCTCTAAAATATAGAGACCTAACTCTATCGATTACCAATGCATTACAAATATTCGGATCTACATTGGTTCCTTGTAAGTAAGATTTTGTTTTTACATTCGTATTTCATTTTTACTGTGAACGTTAACCATAAAATATGTATAAAAACTACAATTTCTGTAAAACAGCAGTAAATGGGTTGGTATTTTTCGTGGGACATTACATTAAGTTCCTTCTATCAATTATATATTTAATCTCACCTCCCTTTCTTGTATTTACTTTTCAGTGTTTGCCTGGGCAATTCTTCCCTTGGAATTCAGAGTGGATTTTGGATTATATGAATTTCGCCCGTGGAGACTTCTGACAATTGTTTACGGAAGCTTATTTATATTAGCAGCATTCTTAATATCGTTTGGGCCTGAAAGTCCGAAATATCTTTTATCGCAAGGAAAACACGACGAAAGTCTAGAAGTTTTGAAGACTATTTATTCTAAAAACAAAAATAGACCAAAGGATGAATTTCCCGTAAGAATAGTGTAATACGATAATATTTATTTATTTTTCCATTATTCATTCATTCATTCATTCATTCAGTATGAAATTAGCTTGCTAAGTGACTATAACATCCATGCTGATATATATGTAATTTTGCTAATCATACTTACAGATCAAGGCGCTTAAAATAGAAGACTTCGTGAAGAAAGAAAAACATGGATTTTTTTCTTCTCTTAAATCGCAATCTCTACCTTTGTTCACGCCTCCTTATCTAAAATGGATGGCACTTAACAGTTTCATCTTCCTGGGGTTATTTGCTACGTAAGTAATAAACGGTTCAAATGATAATAATTGAATGAATGCACGATAAGAAAATAGATAAGTTAATGCGTTAATATATAGCATAATAGATATGTTAATGCGTATATGCGTTGTACATTTACTGGTTTTGATACTATCACTGGCTAGATCAAAATTAAAATGAAAAACTGAATGTACAGATACAAATCTTCAAAATAAATTAAGATTATCCGGATTAGGTAATTGCACTAAATAAAATTAAAATTAACAATTGAAAGAACTCCGTGGTAACTGTAACGGCAAGAAATTTGTCCGGTGACCATGGGTGCTTAAAAGCACTGACTGAAAACGTTGGATAATAGTGAAAACAAGTGAAACAGGACACATGAATTTTAGTTTTGTTGAATGTTGCAAATAATTCCTTAATTTAATCAATATATTTTGCTCATATCTCTTTTATAGTAAAACTGCCTGTTTATCTTCACTTAAATGTTTTATTTTCCAGATTAAACGGACTCAACGTTTGGTTGCCTGATGTATTGAACAGAGTGTTGACTGGTCATGGAGAGGGTCTCACGGCATGCGAAGTAATTGGACAGCGACTTAACGAAGTACGTTTTAAAAATAAAAACTAACTTGTATTTTATATTTAAATGAATTTTATTATTTTTACTGAGTCTTATCCGTTTACATTTGATATAATATTTAATTTCAGACAACAGAGGAGAGTACAGTTTGTGTCGATTCAATAGAGACCGTAACATTCCTCATAAACTCCGTGGCAAATATCTGTTGCAGCATCGTGGCCATCGCTGCGAGTACCACGGTCAAAATAATTGGCAAAAAAACTTTAATAATTTCGGTTCTAACGATAATTGGAATATTCTGCATTCTGATAAATGTCGTGACTAATAACATACTGTTTGCTATATTCGTATCATCAATACCGGTATTAGCTTTGGGAATAGGACCTATCAATGCGTATTCCGTGCAAATCTTTCCGACACATCTAAGGTAAGACCTTAAATAAATGCAGTTTTTAAAAAGAATATTTTTTATAATAAATATAAATTTAATCTTTTTTCTAACCTTTTATTAATTGCGTTCATTATCTTACAGGGGCATGGCCATCGGCTTATCAATGATGATGGGTCGTGTAGGATCTATAATAGGAACTAACATCGCCGGCGCATTAATTTATGCGTTCTGTGACGTCACTTTTTATTTCTTTGGGGGATATTTAATATGTAAGTAGAGTAAAACTATTTAGGCGATTTGTTTTCTATTACATAAGGATTATTTTTCTTTATTTTGCCTAAAGCAGCTGGTAAATTATTAGCAATATTGGAAACTAAAATCAATCTAACGCGTAAAATTGTTTCATGTTATATACTACATTGTACACTCGTATTTCGACGTTTTTTATCAATTGTTTAAAAAGTCAAGTTCATAAAAAAAAGAAGTTCGTTTAATGCCTGTTAAGAGGAATTTCATTTTAGTTCGATAGCGTTTAATTATAAAGACCTGGAAATTATTCGCATAAAACTTCAACAATGAAACCATTAGAGGACGCAAAAAAATAAAGATTGCTTTTGGACTGGTTAATATTTATTAAAACATTATATCTTTGTTATTTGTAAATTAATGTAAATATAAGATAACATATTATCATGTTCGTTTCAGTGTGCGCTGCATCATCCTTCTTACTGCCGGGTTCAAAAGAGAGAGAAGTCAAAAGCAGTATCACAGAGAAATTGTAAAATATGTAGTGTAATAAAAATATGTAACATAAGCTACAAATTATCTCATTAAAGTACCTAAGTTATTTGTGTTTGTCTTATTAAACATTAAAAATCAAATAATCAACCGATGATATATTAAGTTATTAATATAAGTGTGATTAGTTTCATGTTGTTTTATAGCGTATAGTCAGTCATATAGTTGGTGCAGCTTGTCTGCGAAGACAGTCTTAATCGTACCCCAGTCTCAGTGTAATCTTAAAAATTATCTACTAGGAATGGTCTCACTGTACCTTAAGAACTTAATTGTAAGTAATAGTCTGGTATTAATGTTATGTTAACTAGGATAATAATAATTACTCATCGCTTTAAAACGATCCTCGGTACACTAGTATTACTACTTACACTACTATTTATTAAGACAATAATACTTATAAGCACAGTACGGCAAGGTACAAATATTATCCATTGCATATTATTCATAACTTGCCCAGACGACATCAATAATATTTTTTGATAAAAGTCAATAGATTCAAAATTAAGATAGTAATAATGCTATAATATTACGGTACCTTTGTCATAAATTCTTGCAATCATTATTTGGATAAATTGTTACCAGAAAAACGGATAAGTCGAAGATAATATCTGTATAAAAATTACGACTTATAACGACCGTTGGAAATTGTATTTGTGTATTTATCATTGACAAATGATAAATATCCAATTATTATGTGTGAACAAGCGCAGTGAACGCGGTCACTTATCGTTTTGATTAACGTTGTTTTTTTCATAATCTTGTCTCTACTTTATTAATGTTATTTTTTCCAATGTTTAATTATTGTTTCACTGTTTCTCTTAGTGACGAATATATATTATAACATATAATAAATAATGAATGTTGATAAAATTGACACGGTATCTGGAAGTGTTGAACGTGAAAAGGAGAATGCAGCTTCTCTGGACCACGCTCTGCAAGTCGCAGGTTTGATTTATGTATAAAGTAAATGGTTTTAAGGAGTTAAAGAAATTACTACCATAATTAAATTTTTTTTGTTATCATTCCCTGCTTAGTTAATGTTTTTGCTTAAATAAATATAAATGATGGTTATTTATCGAACAAATAAAGTGTATAATTAAACAGATTACTTTGAATTTACTTATAACAGTGTCGACTATTTTATGTCAAGAGTATTTTATTTTACATATTCAATTACCAAAAAAAAATATTAGGACGATAGCAAGTATTAAGCAAGTAGCTTCGATTATAGTAGTAAAACTTCTAAAGACAATTGTTTTTAGACCATCAGTTTTCGATTAGTAAGTTCTCCACGTTATTAGCGTACTTTATAAGTTTGTGCGCTAAAATTACGCTATTTGAATATACATGCGAGAAAGTACTAGTAAAAAAAGCAATATTATGTAAAAAAAGTTGCTTGTTTTCTAGGTCTCGGTTGGTACAATATAAAATATAGTTTTGTACTGGCGACGTTTCTTATAGCAGCTATAGTGGATCCTGTTGGTTACTCATATGTATTGCCCGCAGCGAGATGTGATCTGAAGATGACGGATACTCAACGAGGATTTTTGGCTTCCGTTCCTTATATTGGTATAAACATTTTACTAACCATATTTTATATACAAATCAAATTTATCATGTTCTATATTATTTTTTGATAACCGAATTATTGCGAAAACATCTTCGAATTACGTTTTCACATTTCTTATATAAATATATGTTTATGCTAGTTTATATGTTGGGAAATTAATAAATCTGTATGTATACAATTATGTGACATATTCCAAGACTTGTAAGATTATGTCTGTTATCTGTGTTTTGCATAATAAGACTTCCATTAAATTTACATTTATATTCTACGATCATGTTTAATTTTTTTTTCTACATGTAGTGTTTAAAATAATTAATCAAAAATATATGATGAAGTGTAATAAAGTATTTTTTAAACTACAGGTATTGTCATAACATCTTTTCCATGGGGATACCTGGTGGATACGAAAGGAAGAAAGTTCACAATCATCTATAGTTCTCTGACGGCGGGCGGATTTGCCATTCTTTCATCTTTCATGCCCGACTTTATTAGCTTTACTATTTGCAAGTTTTTGAGTTCTATGTGGTATGATTTTTTGATTATATCTTTTTATTCGTTTTATAGTATGCTCTTAAGTGGTGATTTAACATTTGAAATGTAAGTACAGAATAAAGAACGAGCGAGAGAAACACGTAATTCTATCGGCATAACCAATCGACAGGGACACAGGCGAAATTTCTTTAAAGAGATGTGTCTTTAGCATATCATATATGGTTTCTCACTACAAAAAAACAACATATTCACCACGCTTATCATGCGGGTTAGAGCATGCTGTATAAAGGTTACAGAAATATTGCTACTTTTCCGATTATGTTCCGTATGAGTATTTTTCGACTATAAAAGGGTAGTAAGTAATTAGCTACTATTAGTAATGTATGTATGTATAGTATAGGTAATGTATTAAGAAAAGTCTCCTGCAATTGTTTTTTATATATTTTAAAATCTTATCTTAGCGCAACAATAAATACGCATACTCATTTAAAAAAACAGCTCCTAAAAGCATGACATACCTACTGATGGCTTACATGAACGTTATGATAAGTATTCCGTATCTCATAATTTCGTAACATTGTTTCAAACTTATAACAAAACCACTACATAATGTATTGCCTACCAGTTTTTACCCGCGATTTCGCTTGCCTTAATGCAATATCTTTACCAAAGGTCCCTGCAAGGCATAGGTCTTTTGTGTTACTGGAACTGATCAGATCTTAAGATAATTTTATCGTTTTAATAAAGAGCAAAAAATTTAATGATACGTAGTTATGTATATGTCTATGTCAACATAGCTTATCATTTGATTGATGCTTTGAATAGAGCTTATCGTATATATTATGGCTTTTATTTACAAGCAATTTCAATAACTTATATGTTATAATAAATAAATATTTTTTTAAGCATAGCGTGCCCCGCCGCCGTGCCGTATACTTACATAGGAGAAATCGTCCCTTTGAAATACAGAGACATCACTCTATCTGTAACTAATGCTTTGCAAATATTTGGAAGCGTATTGGTCCCTTGTAAGTATAATTATTTTGTTTTGCTACTAAAAGGTTGAGGTTTGAGCCGGAGTTTTAATTTTCGAGCATTACACGAAGTGAATAATAACATTCCTGACTACAAATTGATTCAGTAACGCCAGTTCGTTACAAGCTTTTAAATAATATATTATTAGGTCTTCATAATATATTAAGTTGTAAATTATATATGTATTAGTTTGATCTTATTTAATAAATACAAATGTATTACTTTTCAGTACTAGCATGGGCTATCCTACCGTTAGAGTTTAGAGTAAATTTCGGATCATACGACTTCCGTTCATGGAGACTTTTGACAATAATTTATGGATCTACATTTATCATATCATCTCTGCTAGTCTCTTTTGGACCCGAGAGCCCTAAATATCTCCTTTCGCAAGGAAAATGTGATGAAACCCTAGAAGTCTTAAAAACAATTTATTCTAATAATAAAAAGAGATCCATGGACGAATATCCTGTAAGAATAATTTAATATACTTGTAATATATCGTTTGATTAGATAGATAATAACTTCTATATCAGTAAGGAATCAATGAAGCCGTGATAGCCGAGTGGTTTGGGACCTCGGCCTTCGATTCGTAGGTCGCGGGATCGAATCCGGCGCGCACTGATGACTTTTCTGAGTTATGTGCGCTTTAAGAAATTAAATATCACTGGC
>DWHU01001716.1:0-11610 GCA_018247975.1 Parides photinus
GCCTTGAGATGATGTTCAGTCTTATTACCCCAGTAATTTCGCTAGCTACAATGCCCTTCAAACCGGAACACGATAATAATTGCACACTATTGATTGGCGTCAAAAATAGGAGCTGCAGTACCTAACCGATTTCTGGCAACAGATACCTACTACCTGGAGTTTTCATTTAGAAGGTAAAAATTAAGTAATAATATTTAACTTATTCTAAAACTTAAAATACGAAAACTTGTCGCCGGTTTCCAAGAACGAATATACATTTCATTTTGTATCAAGTTGACAAAGAAATAACATATGGCTCTTAAAGTAAATAAAACTCATATTCGTTTACCTAATATACCGTGATTATTAACAAAATGTGTCCTTGTCCTTTACTTCAAAATCTTAATGGATACATTTTTCATAGTTTCATTTAGTTACGCATTAAATGTATTCATAAAGTAGAAGTCATTGAAATATGAATACAACATTGAACACGCTTTTTGACGTAGACAGAAACGTGTACTCGTTGTAAGAATGTGTATAAAACGAAGTAATAATTCAAAAATGTTATATATTCAGTTGTTTTTATTCAAAATGCTTAGCAACAAAAACTCTACTAAAATTTAATAATTGCAAATAAAAAACTAAGATGTCTATTTTTATAGCCGCGTCTAATACAATATCGCCATTTTAAATTTAAAGACTCTTTGGCATATAATTTTACATTATTATTACTTTATATTCTGTTTCATACGAATTGTTAAACGGTTAACCACCTCATTAACAATTTAAATTTAAATTTATTTATAGCTGTTAAATGAAAATACGTGCGAAAAATGGTTCTAATGAAGTTTTTTCAAGCAATTTATTGAAAAAAAATTATAATGAAGAAAAGTCGTATTTGAAGTACAAAATACTAAAATTACCATTAAATATTCCTGAATCTGGCTCTCTTGCTATTAGGAAGTCTATGTCATTTATCCCCTTTTTTTTATATACTATTTTTAGAACATTCTGACTTCAAGGTTATAGTTCCATAGCGTTAAGGCAAGACAAGGGTAAGTTCAAAAAGGATAAGGCAAATTTTTAAATTTATTTCACACTCACATTTAAATTCGTAGCACTTCCTTTACTTAACCTCGCCGCGGGTCATTGTTGTACAGTTGAGGATAAAGATTAAACGCGTCATAAAGGGCACAATATAAAGATAAGCAGGCGAAAATAAAATGATAAAAAGATCATACTCAATATAACATTTAAGCCTGAATATGTACTTCATGATGCATAGCCTCATTGTCATATAACACTTCGTGAAATTAAGGTCAAGTGAATGAAGATATAACAGGATGTATCCAGGTGATTCAAACAGGCTGGTTGAGATCAGCAATTCTTCAGACACCTACTCTTATTATACTTAAAAGTTTAATAAATAATAATGTCTCTTATAAATAAATGTTACCCGTTTGTTTACTATATCCTACAACAAAAACAATAAAGATAAGTATTTATTACAAATTGGTAAATAAATATACATCTCATAATTTCCACTTCAGGGGCTTAAAGCCTTCCCTTTTAGTTTTGGATGTTGTCAATGTCCCCATAATGTTTTCCATCGCCTAAAGTTTAGTCCAAACTGAACCAATGTTTTCTAGACGGATTGTCGGAGTTTTTTTTAATATTGACCTTTGCTTCATGAACGACTACTTGACCTAATACGTGGCTCGTTTATTATTCTTTGCGAATTTGTCCAAGCTTAATATTGCAAATAAAGTGTATACCGCATGAGAATAAAAATAATCTTAAGCGTTGACGAAAGATGGCATTACAAAATTTTCAAGTTGTTTAAAAAGATTTCAGGATAATTTTATAATATTTAGTAATTCTTGTTAATTTTTACAAAGAGGTCGGTTAAGACGCTGCGACTTCTTGACAATCGTATACAACGGTAAACATTTACTATAAACAACCGCTTGCTCGCTTGTCTACATTTCTCTATTTGTGGTAATCCTAAATCTATACCTAGAGCATAATAGTATTTACTGCAGTAATTTAATAAAGTCTAAACTATCACCGTCATTGAGCTCTTTTTCGTTGTCTTCCGGATACCTAACTCTCGACAATGGAAACATTTTCAAGAAGATAATAAAATTTGTAATATATAACATAATAAATAACTTTAAAAAGAACACCGACATACGATAGATCATAAATAAAATTATAAACAAATTTCGATTCAATTTGATTAGTTTTACGAGTGATTGACTTTGTTAGAAGATTTATGTAACCGCTATATCAATGGAAGATATATACACTGGCGGTATGACGCCGGATTCAACTTGTTAATCAATAAAACACTTGGTCCTGTTATGCAAATTTCTATTTCTATAGATCAAATTGAAGAAGTCAAGGACGTAACGAAGTACCGTACAGAACTGTACGACAGATTTACATCTTAATGTCATCTGTATAACTTATTTACTTCCCGAAACAGAGAAAATTATAATCAATTTGTTACTAGGTTAAAAGATCGTGTAGATATGTATATATGAAACAGGTCTGAAGCTGTTTAATTTTAAATACCTTTTTTTTTTGGTGTGTAACAAATTCTAGATGATACCGAGTATTCTTTATATACACTGTATGGACTGGGCAAAAATTGATACAAAATAACGAACAAAAGCCAACAGGTTCTGGCAAATCATGTAATCGAACTCCGTGCCCGTATTATTCTAAATTTTAATAAAAATCCCAATTCCAATACGCCGTTAAATTACTGACAAATGTTATCACCAAAAAGCTAAATACTATAATTTATTCGTAAATTGATTTGCAGCAACATAAAGAATAAAAATATTGACACCTAAAATAAGTAAGCAATATAAAAAACACGTAAAAGGAAACTATAAAGTCAATCAATTAATAATTTATAATTTCAAATATAATGTAGTTAATATTTTTTGTTATATTTCGAAAGTTTGAAATACTTTATTTATACAACACCTAGTGAAACACAGATATGTTATTTTATAAAAGAACTTTTCCTACTTTCTATTATAAAAGTAATTAAAATACAATAAAAATTATGACTTTAACATGGTTAAAAATGTAACTAAATAATTACTCATTAGGCCGTAAGTCAGCGATACCCAACCTTTTTTTTGTTGTAGTAGACTTAACAGTTTGAAAATATTCTGGCACGCAATATTAATGAAGTTATGTTAATATTAACATAATTATATATTAAAAATCTTGGTGGAATATTTTTAGAAAATTGCGGTACAGTGCTTGAGAATCACTGGTCTATGTATTACGCATTGTTGTAATATAAACATCCTTTCAAACCCCTCATTGTTAAGAACAGTAGTTTCACTTAATCGTGCTCGTCCCAATGATGACATTGTCATATAACAACACTTATAATTTTCAAAATAACTAACTATTAACGTTTATTTTGCATGTCATTAAAAACTGTATACAAAAATGTGTAGTTTGACAATAGCTAACGTAAGGCTGGGGTAACTAACGTACTTGGATTTTTTTTATATTCTGGGTTAACGCTTCACTACGATCCTACGATATTAAATGGTGACGGGGTCTGTGGTGCTAAGGCGCTCTAACCCAATTACAGACTATTCAGTCTTTTCTTGAAGTCGTCCGAAATATTCTATCAAATTGTTAGAATCAATAGAAACCATTAATTTTTCTTATAACCTCCTCTTACTAAATTAACTCTTGATATAAAATGAAAATAAAAAAACATGTCATGACTACTTTTACGCTACAAGAACTTGCTAATTGAACTGAAAGAAAATATTGGAAAAGGTTTTATTAACTTTGAGAAATATCGCACTAACAACAGCGAAAACACTTTAAACTGGTTTTTAAATGTTTAATTAATTATTTTCTTATGTTTCTTATCTCTTCATTTAAAACCGGTTTATATTTAACGAACCGTACATAGTAATTCATAATTTTTTCTATAATAATCCAACAAAGTAAAGTAGCAAACTAAATTTTATGTAATAAATCGGTTAATGTTACTATATTATTAATAAACCGTATTTTTAATTCATAACGTTATGAATTTAATCAAAACGTTAAACATCGCATTTAGTTGTCGCGAATCTCTAAGAATCTGGTCATTTATTTATAATAGTTACACGAAGTTTTTTCATTTAAAGAAAAAAAAACAATTATAACTGGGACATTGTATTATGCAAATGTAACCCACGCATTCAATTTAATACTTTTTTTTCTTAAAATGTTTTTTTTTTTATTGTAATATTTTAAAACTTTTCTTCCTATAATTTTAAAACAAGAAGTCACTATTTTAAAAATATGTGTAATTATTGGGCTTAATTGTTTAAAAACAATACCTGATTTACTTTCGTCGAAACTGTAATATTTATTTGTAGCAAAAAAAAATTTAGTTATAAGTGACAAATAAAATCTTTAAATAAATACTCTAAAACTTTATTTACTTCTGGTACTTGCTTAAATACTTATTTCCTTACAAATGATGTGTAAGTTATTTTTGGAAGAATATTTTTTACGTTATCACAGTAATTAATTAGAAAAAAACTCAACGGCGACGAGTAACAAGACCCCGAAAATCGACGCGCGCGCGTTCGCGGTTTAGCGATGGACTGAACAGTTAGTAGAAAGACGCATCTGAAAAATCGTCTC
This sequence comes from Parides photinus, assembly GCA_018247975.1. NCBI lineage: Eukaryota > Metazoa > Arthropoda > Insecta > Lepidoptera > Papilionidae > Parides > Parides photinus. The sequence goes on from DWHU01001716.1 coordinate 4,666, forward strand.
ATGTGTCTTCGCTGGTTAAGGATTATCGTAAAGCTCAAACATTACTATTGTACTGTTAACAATAGATTATTTACAAATGATTTAATATAACAGTCTTTCTACTCTATGGAAAATATTTGTAGAGACGGAAAAAGCAAATGTTTATTGAATTCATTCCCTTTCATTATTTGTTACAAGTAGCAAAATCTAATAACAACTGTATACAGAAAATGTTTTTTTACTGTTTATGGTTTTTTCTTATATTTAATAATCATTTCTATATAATGCCTACCCAGTCAACGTAACAAGCAAATTTCCGGTTACCCATTCTCCTAATTCTCCATCCTCTTCTAAAACTACCTTTGATCGAAATTTGCCAATAGATTACTTTGCATCCAGAAACATCACAATACCTAACTCTATAGTTCGCAAACATTCTTACTTACATATACACACACAATACAAGAAATGTAAAAGCAATAAATTAACTGGTTTCCCAAGAGACAAGATTCGCTTAATTTGGAAACGTCTACAAATTATATTTATACGCATACTTTCTTTTTAATAAAGATTATTTATTTTCTACTTTCATTTTCATTAGCAAAATTACGGCGACCTTTACTGAAGCAATGGTTTCTAGCCTTTGCTAGGTTTCAAACTGGGATATTTGTTATTAAACATGAAATATATTTTTATACAATCACAAATTTTGCAATGAGTTATAAAATAAAATAATAGTAGTATTAATTAATATATAAAAGATAACTAAAGCGCACAAATGATAACGTGATGAAATTTTTTTAACATTGTAGCAATCTACGTAGTTTTCAACGTGTCAGACAGTTTGTAACATTGCAGGAAGCCATTAGCTGGTTCGGTACTTTAGCAATAAAGATAACGGATTCTCCCAACGATCATATAAACTATGCAGTAATTTGTATCGTTGAAAGGTACAATATAGGTTAAATGTAATTAATTATTAGTTCGTAATTGTTTTAATATATTTCGTTTCCGTTCGTTCGACCATAATAAAGGTTCTCGTGGAAATCGAATTTACTTTGTATCGCACTTTTCCACTTTTTGTTAACAAGGCGATAAGACGGGCATGACGATTAATTAATTGTAAATATTTCGCTTGGGTAAAATAGTAGATTGATCATGACTCTTACTAGAACAATATGCACTACATCACATAATACTTATCGCCTTAAGACTAGGTGTTTATTCTCACTACCCCAATAATCAGGAACTACAATACCTTTCAAGTAGGTACACAATAATTTTTGTACTTTCAGCAGTTAGGAAGAAAATCTCGCATAGTTACTTCGCAATCTACAGCAACATTGTTAACTTCTTTTCATTTGAGTTTATTTTTGAGCCTTATTGGAAACCAGCCCCTGCTGTCTCTTTTACAACATGTAATAGCTGCTAATCGTTGTATCTAAACGGGATAGATAACTATCTCGTTAACTATCTACTCCGTTGGTCTGGACACATTATTTAAAAATATTTCAACTACACGAAGCCCTACGTCTATAGTTAATTCGTAGCAAGTGCACAATGTCTTAATAAGTTAGTATTTTAATTACATACATTTAAAATAATGTTCTTGAATTCTGCTAACCTTAATAAATTAGAAGTGAGGAGAATTAAAGAAAATTTCGTTTTGTCATAATTTTATTAGAATTGTTTCCCGCAAGTAAATTGCCTTAAATAAATTATATGTCAAGCCACTTATTGCTTGTAAGGTTTAAGAGACAACCACTGATAAACCAATTAGGTAACAAAAATACATACTTAAGGTTTTTTACCATAATTAAGGTACCACCAAAAAAAATTGTTTTTATCCACCAGATATGAGCGAAAAAATTATAAATAATTATTAAAATCGGTTAACGCATCATAAAAATAGCTTATGTTGACTTAATAACCTACTGAAAAAAATTACATTTGCAACGGAATTATAGAAAAAGTTCACTGTATTAGTAAAGTAGAAGACATCAGTAATAGTATTCATCGGATAACTTGTATTAAAATAGAATTGTCTATAGATTGAATATTTTCTTGATTTAACTATGAAAAATATACACACATCAACAAAAACAAAAAATGGGCCATACAAGCATTCAAAGTTGAAATAAAATTCGATTAATCAAATCAATCTTTTATAGTACTTATTATAGAAATTGATTTGATTTATTTTACTCAACATCATTGGCCTTCTCTCAAGCTGAGCATAAGCTTATGATTTTTCCGACTCTTAACTCGTTAAATTAATATTTTTGCCGTAAGCAAAGAATTATTACGCGAGTTACATCTTTTCTAAATGCATGAATATCTGAGTAATGAGGTAGAAGCCTATACAAAACTAATATAATAATGATAGTTACGCGTCGGACATCGTGATAGAATTGTGAAAGATTGATGGATAGAGTGACATGAAATTACGAAACACCTTGTATGTAAGAAAACTGTTTCATAAACAAATTGACTAAATTGTACTGGAGACCCATTTCCAATTTATCTAGGATGCTTGTAATTGTTTATGCTATCTTCAATCTGAAATATACCGATAGCTTTAATTTGATTTTCATATTGTAACACATTAAAAATTTTAAATTATTAACAGCTAAAAATAAATTGTTTTTGCAAAATTTCTTCACCTCTTACTGTACCGCTTAACTTTCATTATATCGTTATACATTTATTATACATTCAATTGATTCTAAATATAAGTTTGCCGAATTAATACAGATTGTATTATATAGACTCAGTATCCACGCAGGTGCCACTGCAACTGGCTCCTAAACAAAGGGTGAAATAAAATTCGTTCAGTCTTAGTTCTAATTTTCGTCGTAAAGCGGCGTCGCATCGCCCAGCGACATTGAGCGGGGCGACGTGTTCGTGTGCGGCGTGGAACGGACGGAGTGGGATCGCGACGACCGGCCCGAGCTATGGCCGTGGCCGTGGCCATGGCTGTCTCTGTCTCTGTCTCTGTCTCTATGACTGTGACTGTGGCCGTGCCCATGGCTATGACTCGATCGAGACTCGTGACGCGGCGTTCGCGATTCGTGACGCGGTGTGCGGGATTCGTGCCGCGGGGTCCGCGACTCATGGCGGGGCGTTCGCGAGTCGTGGCGCGGGGTGGGCATCCCTTCGCTGCTTCGCGGCGTAGACGGTGTATCGCGGGAGCTCCTGTGTCGGACCCAATCCTCTGCCGCTTTTTGCCAATCGGACGGTTCAGAGTACATCGGCACCTGCACCGGTTTATGCCTGGGCACAGCCGGTGTCAGGAAGTCCGGCTGCCGGGGAGTCGTCGCGAAAGGTGTCATATAAGGCGTCTGGGCAGACGGAGTGTAAGGGGTGTTGATGTACGCCGGGCCGGGCGTGTGAGCCGGCGTGTGGAAGGCGGGCGTGTGCGCCGCCGGCGTGTGGTACAAGGAGGTCATGCCGTGCGGCGTGCGCAAAGCCGGCGTGCGTTGTACGGGTGTGCCCGACGGCGGAGGATCTCTGAAATGTTCTTTGAACCATTTCAATAAACCACCCAGGGAGTCGAACATCCTCTGTCTGAACTTATAGCCGTCCGGTGTCACCGATATGTACTCGTGCGTGCATCGAGATCGAGGTAAGTAAGAGAGCAGAAATCTTCCAGGATGGTTTTTAGCAGCTGAAATGACGTAGTGAATTTTATTGGGATTTTTGGCCTTTTCCTCTTTTAGCCACTCCTCTGCCTTATCTCTCATGCCGCCGAGAGGTTTGTAATATTTATACGAGATGAGATCGCGAGCGTGTCCCGCCATAGGAGTTACATAACGAGCAATAATTTCGTCCAAGTCTTCAAACTCCGACCCTTGAATCCATAAACTTCTACCTAAAATTAAAATAAAATAAATTTTGCAATGACTTTTAAACATTTTTGTATTATTAAACACGGAAAACTTAATTAATATGAATGTTCCATCTTATGATGATATTGGTGCTAGATACTTGGTACTTACTACTATAGATAGTAGTACTAGTACTGAGTTGCATGAAGTCTAGCAGAAGGCTTCTCGCTTATAATGAAAAAATATTGTTTTTACATAAACTATTACAACATACACCCACATCAGTTCATAAACTTACCTAATGAAAATGCATTCTCTTTCCCTTCCTCTCTCACATCAATATGTTGGCAAATACCCTCGGCAACCTTCCATGTGACTGTCAAATGATCAGAGCCCTGAAATAAAATGTTAAATTTTATAGCTTTACTTTAATTTTTATAAAAGTACTATTCGTTGCGTTTACTGTATAACTCTGTGTCCAATATTACCTTACTACTAGGTCGCACAATGACCTCGCCCTGCGCCATTTTCTCCATCAGTTTCTCAGCCTCAGCGAAAGAGATATTTTGGAAGGCCGGATGCACGATCACCCGTTTAACATACTGCATGCGCTCCTTGGTTTGCTTGGCCTCAGTGTCTTTTCGCACGTCCTTATCTTCCGCTTCTTGATCATAGTATGGGTCTTTTGAAGGTCTTAGAAGGGAGAGGAAAACTCTTGTTATAAGTAGATTAGTTAACAATTTAGCCATTTGATTAATGTTAAACTAAAAATAAAATTTTATAAGTAACGAAATTTGGTTGATGAAAAAAATTTTCTAGAACCTTCCATATATTGAAAAACTGAAGTCATAGCAACATTAAGATCTGAATATAATTATTATTATTGTCTTGCTAATAAGATTAATGATATAGAGTATAGAAAATCTGCAATTTTATTTATACAACATTTTGTTTGAACATTTGATCCAGATGTTAGCCACTTACCTCCACTCATTATTTTTGTCCAACAAGTCGGATGATTTCGAAGTACAGTCAACGGAGAACCGTTCCACGTCTATCTTTAAAACGCGGCAGTGCACAGTTTGTCCGATTCTGACACGTTCCGTCGGATCCGTAACGTGCCGGTCGGACAGGTTCTTTATGTGGATATATCCGGAGACCCCATTGTCCAGCCTAATGCGGACACCAGTGGCCTGTCCTGGACATGCACCAGCATCGAAATGATTCCATACCTTAAATAAAAATAAATATATTTAATGTGCGTAATAGAAAATATGATTTTAATATTATTCCTTGTATCCCAAAATAAATGTAATGCAATATAATAAATCGTACCTCTGATAATTCTGGGAAATCGTTTTTGTGACAGAATGGGCACTCCCAAAGACCGGTCTCGTCGTTTCTTACGGGATTAGCCTGGTCCAACATCTCCCTTTGCGGTTTTCGATGCGAAATGCCGACAACTGAGGCTAATACCATTTTCCCCACAAAGAATGTTTCCGGTGATTCTTTGGTCAAAACGTCAAACATTTCCTCCGCAGTGGGCGAGCGATACGCCACCCTCAGGTCTTTATACCTAGAGTTTAATTCCGCTCGTATATCGTATAGTGTTATGCTTTTATTGCCAAATCCTTGTCGCTCCAACTCCTCGGCGAAGGCGTCAAGATCTAAATCTTTAAGCCTTTCGGGAGTCTCCAAAATTTCTTCCAAGGCACCAGCTGGGTTTGCATCTACATCTTCATACTCTAACGCATCGACCGCCATCTTTCGGGCCCATTCATATGTCTCCGGATGGACTCTGGATCCATCAAGAACTTCGATGTATGCTTCAGTACTATCTCCAAGACTGCTAGTATCTATTTTAATAAAACCTGAACAATTAATAAACACTTTTGGTCCCATGTGACAAACTGTCACTAACTGTGTTCTATTCTCAAGTTTCTGGTTAGTTTGCTTGAACAGTTTTATCAATGCTTGCGCCTTTCTTGGACCTAACCCACAGACAAATTGCAGTAACTCTGTACCGCGACCAGTCAAGATAGCTTCGTTAACATCTACACCCACTTCGTTGACACGATTTACAAATTCTAGTTCGATTCCATCCTGCAGGTCTTCTTTACTAATTTGATCTTGAAGGGGGTGGTATCGAAGACACTGAATTTCTTCATCGGGGCCGCATAACTGCGATATCTCCATGAGAGGATCCTGCAGAAGACGACCCTGGCATATTGCTTGTCTCAACATTTCAGGATATTCCCTAAAATCGTTCTGGAAAAATAAATAAATACTATGAAATATTATACATTTAATTATATTTTTTAGAATAAATCGTTTTTAGTTTAGATGTAGCAATGTTTGTTTGTGCAATGTAATCTAATTGGGAATTTTAATTTGGAAGTCTGAAGACTGTCAAAGGACCGATAATGAATTAAAGTGTGGAACTGCCTTATATTTAAATTTGTGATTGAATTTGCTTGGTGACTTAGAGGTCCTATATTCGACCCTAGAAATATATTATACGCGGATTTCAGGGAAAAAAAACCTTCGAACCCGATTGACCATCTAAACAAACACGTTATAAACTAGCCGCTATAACAGCAATGCTACATTCCAACTGTCAATGTAGGAGACCCACAATAATCTGTTCTTTTTTTCTTATTGCACCTTTTTTATTACATAACTAAAAAGAAGTTAAACTCACCCGGCCTCTTATACTGTTACTGTAGATTTTACTAATGTGGTTGTCTGCTATCTCGATGGGTATGCGAGGGAACTGTTCATCTTCTACTAGCCGCTGTATGCAATCTGATATATCAGTTTTAATGTTCAGTGCTTCGCGCGACTCGCCACCAATTACCACTACGTGCGGCTTCTTGCGGAGGATAAATCTGACCAAAAAAGTAACAATATTTAACATAGGTAGGTATTAAAATTGATGATATTACATGACCAGGACTTTCAATCTACCTCTATAACAATAAGGCGCTCCTACGTAGTTCACAAAAGTATTTTTTTTTGTCCTCCCCATATTCCCAAATTTCTTGGGGTTGGGCCAGTGTGTCAGTCTCCATCTGTGCTAAACACACTGCTAGGGTTATTGGCAATGGTTTTTACAGCCGGCCGCCTGCCTGACGCTAAC
>DWHU01001717.1:0-11607 GCA_018247975.1 Parides photinus
TTAATCAATCACTTTAATTCTAGGAACACTTTATATTGATGACTACATTATATTTATACGCACTCTTTCGCGTAATTGGAGGCATTTGAGCGCGAAATTTGCAATTTGCGTTATAGTGAAACCGCGTGTTACGGGGTCGCATAAAGCGGGGTATTACTGTACAAGACAATAAGAGTGTGAAGGTGCATAAAGCAGCAATACCGTTGCCTTGACAACGTGGTGTACGGGAATTGTTGTAGTACAAGGAAATATTAGAGGTTCATTAAAGAGAGTGGTCTTAGTAAGAACTGTTGCGGGTGGTGTACGTGTACGTACCCGCATCGCGCAGCGCCGCCTGGTGCGCACGCGCCGCACGAGCGCGCGCGTGGCCGCGCTGGCGGGCGTGTCCAGCTCGGGCAGCTCGCACACCTGCGTGTCCACCTGCTGCGGCGACGGCACGCCGAACACGTCGCGCACGTACTCCGACGGCGCGAGCGAGCCTATCCAAATCAGGATATGCACGCCGTTCTCTGAAAAAAGCACATTCATTGCTTTACTTAGGATTAGGATTCAATAGGATTAATAATGAGTACATAAGAGGAAGTTTGAAAGTGGCACCTGTGGTAAAAAAGATGAAAGGTATACGTTTGTCCTGGTACGGACATGTTTTGCGAAGAGAGGAAACGGATGTAATAAAGAAAGTTTTTGGACAGAGAGGCAGAGGAAGACCAAAGAAACGTTGGATGGATTGTGTGAGAGATGATATGCAGTGTAAGGGGGTGAATGATGAGTTAATGCCGACCCCAAGTAAATTGGGAAATGGACAGGACGATGATGATTGCTTTACTTCATTAAAAAAACAAAACAAACGCTTGGATAGAAGCGGAGGGGGTTTGGTGATCGATGGTATGGCGTAGGATGATATCATACGTTTCCAAGTGGATGTTTGCACAGTATCATATTGAAATTGCAACCCCCAGCCAAGCGGGCCAATGACAATAAACTGCAGATGCTCTAGAATGAGCAAGATTAGAAAATGGCGTGCTTCACGAACAAGATGCTATGTACGTTATCTTAATAATTTCACTACCTGAAGCACCATACAAATAAATACTTCGTTTTCTTCTATGAACACAGGCGTTACGTTTGCGTGTATCTAGATCCTTTGATAAGATATCTGATACTATTGTGCAATGTACTGTGTTTATACGGCTTGCAACAGTAGGTGTGAAACGACGTGAGAACTGATTTTATTTTCTGCTTGCACAATACTTTTAACAAATCCCGCGAGCGAGACAACGATATGTCTCTGTCGCGGACAGAGACAGCACGCCATCGCTGTGGTGCTATTGACGAGTGAGACAGCGATATGACGCCGTCGCGTTCATGCTGCCTCACTATTCTCAACGGTTTGACAACTAAACTGTATGTAATGACTCACCTAGCAAATAAACCCCGTGGTCGCTCATCTTGTCGACGGAGGCGCGGAGAGGCGTCGGGGAGGACGCGTGCAGCGGCAGCAGCGTCGGGTAGGTGTACGCGAGCGACAGCGACACGTCGGCGCACAGCGCGCGGTACATCGCGCACGAGCGCTCGTCGCACGTCACGTCGGCGCCTGCGCAAGCAGCGGGACGGAGGAACGTTACATATTAATATACATTGAGGATATTCTTTTATTAAGGGTATAAGTCGGCGCACGACACTAGCGCCCTCATGTTACGCGCACGCGCGTAGCGGCTACGTCACGCTCGCCTGCGTGTAAGGTAATGGTCACGTGATATCCGCCCGCCGCACTTTATAAGGGGCCGCACGGGGCTGGCGCGGGGACTTATGCATTACCTCTCGAGCTATTCTGACGCGATAGGTGTAACTTATGTTTGTCTGTGGCCACTCTGCCCGTTGCTGGGCCTTTGTTTTATTAATTTTATTTCAGTAAAAATTTAAAGATCTAACAATATACTCTTCGTTAATATGTCATATTCATTTATTTGGCCAGTGTAGTGTATGCGCAACTAATAGCAACACTGTAGTCTATGCGCATCCGTACTACGACTCTTGCTCACCGGCCGTGTCAGTGTGCTGACGAGCTAGGTGTTTCGTATACGCTATTTCAAGTAATTAATTAAGAAAATAGTGTTTTAATAACTAAACCAAATTGAGCAGACGCAATACATTACAGTCATTAAGCAATACCAACAAGTAGTAACTTTATAGCATGTAAATTTTAGTAATTATATAAACATGAAATCATTTTGTTGGTAAATAGTACATTTTACGCAATGTTGTTAACGTTAGCAATGGCTCTACAGTATAAATGCACTACACTGTAGCGTGACGTACCGCCAGCGATCGCGTCTGAGCGCAGTACGCAGCTGGTGTACAGCGGCAGCAGTTTCATGGACTCGGGCAGCACGAGCTGGCCGGCGGACGATGGCGAGGCGCAGTGCCGCCGGTACGCAGCCAGAGAGCGCGCGCACCGCGACGACAAACCTTCCCGCACTTGTTTCGGCGTAGCGTCACGTAACGCCCACACAGCTGCCGAAGGAAATTTAAAATCATTAACTCTGAGAACCAGATAAGTTGTTTTTTTATTGAATAAAATTCCAGCAGTAAACGTTGTGCGAAAACCATTACTCTTCCACAGACAACACCTCTATCAGAATCCATAATGTGTTCGGAGAAGAACACAGTTTTCCATAACTTTAGCTAGTTTGATACTGTAGCAGCATCACCGCGACGGCAACAGCGTGCCGTCTCATTCGGCGATAGCATGCCGTCTCTTTCCGCGACAGAGACATATCGTTGTCTCGCTCGCGGGATTTGTTATAAATATTGTACAAGCATTAAATAAAAGCAATTCTCACAGAGTATTCACACAGTCCTCACTGAGCACTAAAGGAATCGTTTAATTTCGCACCTTCGGCTATTGCAAGCCGTACGAACACAGTACATTGCACAATACCAACACGGACGTCAAATAATTCCTTCTGCTCACCCTGTTTAGTGAGGAAAGCGACGGTTGTATCGAGCTCGGCGCTGCGGTACACGTCCGCGAGCTGGTGCGCTACGCTGAGCGCCAAGTTGAGCACGCGCAGCCGGCGCTGGCCGCAACGACGCGTGTACAGTAACGCCGCCTGCACGTACACACCGTCTTCGCTCGTCAGCTTGTCGTCGTGCTTTATTTCCACTCCGATCGCCTTATCCGCGTCTACAAGAACAAATAGCAAGGTAAAAACATATTTATACATATACAATATAAAAAGTTAAATAGGCGTAATTCAAAGTTCTTCACCTAAGTTAGCTGAGTGAATAAATTAAATAAAGACTTCATGTTGTTGATTCTTACCAATGGCTGCCAACTCGACATCGGTGGTGTTGGACATGAAGAAATGGCCGAAGAAGTCAGTGGCGCGCACGCCAGTGGATGTGCGCACGCGCATCACCGCGTCGTGTGCGGTCGGACGCGACACCACGCGCCGCACGTCCCACGCGAGGCGGTGGCCATCCGTCTCCGCCTGGATGGAATTTTATACAATGTAATATAAAGCATGATGTTCACGTCGTGGTAAGTGCGCCATAAAGTAAAAAGTTGACGATGACGCAGTTCTTACCGTGAAGTAAGTGTACTTGTGCAGCTGTCCTCCGGTAAGCCGCGGCAGCTGGCCGATGGTAGCCGCGTCCACGTACGCGTTGTTGCACACGAACAGTTCGACGCACACGCCCGCCGCTGAGCACGCCTGTCCTAGCTCGTTGTACGCGGTCGTTTGCGGCGCTGTCAGAATGACAAATAATAAAGTCTACCAAATGTAACTTCATGCAACAATGTAATTGTAAGCTATTAGGATAAAGACAATTAAAGTATGACTTACAGAGTATCTGCTTCTCCTTATCGGTGCCAAGTAGCTTACGGTCCTCCCTGTTGATGAGCTTGCCTGGCGCAATGTAAGAGGGCAGAGATGTGTGGAAGACTAATAACTGACCGGAAGTGTCTGCTGCCTTCAGTGCTTCTAGACCAGCCTGGACACGCAAGGTTATTTAATATTAACTGAATTAAATATTTAAAAATAAAATAAATGTTTTATGTCAATAGATCATCAATGACGAGTTCTTGTTCAATGTACAAACCTGTACAGCAGGGAGTAAAATTGTCTCAGTTTCCTTGTTGTCACGATACATAACAGGCAGCTGCTGCAGCAGTGCTAGTAGCACAGGCCCGCTGTCTTCCGGTAGCTCTAAGAATCCCTCCAGCAGCGGTACGAACATGTCGCCTACGTCACCTACAGACAACATCTGCGGCTGCGCCAGAGTACCCTGTCAACAGAACGTCACGGTATCATGAGTGAGACGTCTACTCATATATATTGGTCTATCTATATAAAATATCTTGTATTTTTAGATTTAGATATCACAATCTTAGTTGAATTACCTTTATATTGTAGAAATGTACTGTGGAGCTGTATGTGATGAAGCCGACTCGTGTCAAGCTCTTGCCTGTCTGTTCATCTTTTGGCATTGCCTACAATATAAACAATATAATTAATATAATACTTTTTCAATAATGTAACTCATCTTTTTTGACGAAATTTTGGTTACATTCCTTACAAAAACTATATTACTTTAACACTTGTTATAATGTTTAAATTGCATATCATTATGTTGTCTTGAAAAATAAGATGTTAAGCATCACTACAAAATTTAACTACATAATTTTATCATTAGTTTGTAAGTTTAATCTATATTAAACACTTTGTCTCACCTCTATGAAGTCCATGACATTTTCGCAGACGGTCTGCAGCATGCCATTCTTGATCGAGTTGTACGACACGTCAATGACAAATACTATCGCTGGCGGGTTTGGCAGCTTGTTGTTCTGTATAAACAAAATTATAAATATCGTACCCACAGTTTACCGCTAAAAATTGCTTAAGGTCTAATAGAGGTAGGCATGTGATTAGAAGCTTATCCTATCAGCTTGTAAGGTCTTTTCGTAAACAATATCCCATGGAGGTGGACCAATAACTTAAAAAATTGTTTTGTTAGAACTGATACAGTAATCAAATTAACTTATATCCAGCAGAGGATATCTACATGTTGATGGTGATAAGAAGCCAACTCACCCTACAGTATTCCTTGGTGGCGACAATCTCATAAGTACCGAGCGCCATCTCCGCGGGCACACGCCCATACTGCTGCATGCTGTTGATGTACTGAGTATACTCCATTGGAACTGTGGAGCATTGTTCAGATTTTACAATTGCTTTTGTACAACGTTTAATGCATGTACATGGTCACTGTGTTTTGACTGTCAACACATAAGAGCCACAATAGCATCCACAGCGTCATTGTCACTCGACATCATGTGAAAGAATTTAGATAAAAAATTCGTACGAATTATCATCTTATTGCAAAGGAAGTATAATTATCAGACCTTGTAACATGTAACAATATATGGTGTAGAACCATAAATGGACCTGGTATAGAACCGTTAATTAATTTTTTCCTTTACCTTCAGTGGTGGCTTTGCAAAACGCACACTTGAAATGTCTGCCTGCATCAACAAACTTCATGTTCGGGCACATGTATGCCTTACACCGGCTGCAACGCACTGGTCCCATCGTCGGGGAACCTGTCAATGCGGCGAAGTCCAAAAGCGGCGGCTCCTGTTCTGATCCCACAGTCTCAGCCATTGGAGCAATCTGGAATAGTTTGAGGAAGTTATAAATTAAAAAAGAAATTTATAAAAACTTCCAAAACAGTATAAAAAAACTTTATGGCAATTTATACTCTAAAATAATTTGATTTTAAAGTAATGTTAGAATAACAGTTTTCTTAAAATCGTATTGCACAAATATTTCTTTTAGTTTAATGACAACCAACTTGATCAACATAGAATATCCAGTGCAGTTGCTATTGATTTAACAGAGGCTTAACATCTTTAATCTTGACTTCGCAAAGTAGTCCTGTATAATATCTTAATTAATCATGAAATGAAAAGGGTAATGAAATATTTATAAAAAATATAAAGCCTTTCTGAGTCAACTAATCTAGAATCTTAACACCAAAATAACAATTTATCAAAAGCTGAAATACATTATTATTGAACTTACAACAAGACAGAATGGCATAGACGTTTGCTTCAATAGATCTGCAGTCACCGGTACACTGTACATGGAGCTTCTGATGTAACGAGGACCTGAAATATTATTGGAATTGAATGGAACATTAAGCATATGCACAGGTTTAACAGAGATAGAGATATTTAAGGCAGGGCTAATGATCTTTGTGATCTGATTTATTATCATTGATAAAAAAATATTTTCCAGTATGTATAATAGTACAATAATAAAGCCTTTATTCCATGAAATGGCAACAAATTAAAATTCATAGAAAATGTGCCAAGGCACATGAAGCAGCATGATATTTTGTGTTCAAACGCATCCTCCAGTTCTTTCCACTGCCTTCTGTCTCACACTCTTAACCAAAGGCGACAATAGAAATAATCATATTTAGTATGTAGTAAATGTTAAACAGTTAAGCTATATTTTTGATAGCTTGCTAACTGAATCGGTGTTAAATCATGCACTGTAAATATTACAGAGAATAGTGATCCCTCATACTGGGTATGGTTACACAGAACAGTTCTGGTTAGGTTCTGGGGAATAGATAAAGTTCTTTATTTTCCTGTCTTTTTTAGGAACAAAGTTTATTTCAATCGTTCCTTATTAAAAATAATGTGTGGTCGGAATCCCCGCACCTGTCTATGTATATACTGTATGTGAACTATACTACACAAATTACAAGAATATGCTTATGATTTAAATGGTCTTGTTTCATAATGACTATTTACAATATTGATATGGACAGGACATATCAACAGCTTAAAGTAATACCAGTCATATCATATGCTAAAATATCGAACATAAAGAAGGCAACTGGCAAAGGTTATATAGAACTGTTACTTACTGGAATTTCCCTTGTCGTCGACGACGAAATCCGTGGTAACGAGAGGAGGTACAGCACCCTTTTCGTTGGTGACGAAAACACCGCCTCGATTCTGCTGATCATCTAGCATAACTTGAATCTAAAACCAATTTATAAAACTCATTATGGTCAATTGCATATTATAAAAAGCTATCCGCTGCCATGTAAGAACAAGTACTAATTTGTTATCTGGTCTATAGCTATGTTGTGGGTGCAATTTCTCATCATTTTGTTTATGGATACTTCTCAATAATACAGGCTATACTGTTTTATTTCTTTTTTTTTTATTTGTTATGCACTCAATCATGTACTTTATAATGAAATATACAAAAATCTTAAGCTAAAAAAAGGTAGTGTAATTACATAATTGTCAGAAGTAGACACAGCATTTACTGATTGTAATCACTATGTATTTATAATACAAGTTAACATAAGCAACTCAAAACAATAAATTTCCGATAGAAAGAATAATGTGATTAATTAACATGATTTACAACACTAACTTTTTTACTCTTTAACAACAACCAAATTGATTGGGATATGACAGCATTTTAAAGTACTCACAGGACTGGGCATCTGATCGGGATCAAGTCGTCTCTGTTGTTGTTGAGGAAACTGCTGACCAGGATAGCTCGGCTGTTGTGCTGGAAATGGTGGGTATCCTGCCTGCTGCTGATATCCTTGTTGTTGCCCCGGCATTGGCGGTTGGCCAGGCATCGGCGGTTGACCAGGCATTGGCGGTTGACCAGACATTGGAGGTTGTCCAGGCATATGCGGTTGACCAGACATTGGAGGTTGACCAGGCATTGGCGGTTGTCCAGGCATAGGCGGTTGTCCAGGCATTGGCGGTTGTCCAGGCATAGGCGGTTGTCCAGGCATTGGAGGTTGACCAGGCATAGGAGGCTGAGTATGCATTGGAGGTTGGCCATGCATTGGTGGATTACCAGGCATCGGGAGCTGCCCAGGCATAGGTGGTTGACCCGGCATTGGAGGTTGACTATGCATTGGAGGTTGGCCATGCATTGATGGATGTCCAGAAGACATTGGTGGTTGACCACGCATTGAAGTTTGACCAGGCATAGGAGGTGGACCAGAAATTGGGGGATGTCCCTGTAATGCAGGTTGATTTTGTTGTAGCGGTTGGCTAGGCATTGTGGGTTTGCCAGGCATTGGGAATTGGCCAGGCATTGGGTGTTGGCCAGGCAATGGAGGTTGCCCAGTCACAGAAGGTTGACTTAGCGTTGTGGGTTGTCTCGGCATCGGTGCCTGGTTAGACATTGGAGGCATACCTAAAAAGTAATATTTAATAATTAGGTCACTTTTTCAACATCTTGTGATAAATAGTTTGTCTTAATGACTGACTTCTATAGCAGAATGTGTACAAAGTTTCCTGTATTTATTTTTAATAATTATATGATCAAAGAAGTATGTAAACAATTTTCTATAAAAAAAATATTTGGAGTAAAATATTATCACTGTAATAAGCTGTTACATTTGAAAACTAGTGTATTAAAGCAACAACAATTATTTTATTACTTCCATATGAAGAGCTGGTCGGGGGTCCAGGTGGAGTATACCCTGCTTGGGCACGCTGTTGTGACAGCGGCGGCGGCATATGTGGTAGACCAGGAATTGACGAAAATTGCGATTGAGATGATGGAATTTGCTGTGACGGAAGACCAGCTTGTGACTGAGGAGCTTGCCCAGGCACGCCACTTGGTTGTTGAATTCCGGGCATTGAAGCCTGTTGCTGGCCTTGATAACCAACCCCAGGTAATGAGCCAAATTGACGCATTTGAGAAGGTTGTGCATTTTGTTGAGATTGCATACTAGGACTGGATGTGCTCAAAGGAATCAAACCTTGTTGTCCAGAACCTAAGGAATGCTGAGATTGTAATCCAGGTTGACTAGTTGGAGGTTGCATTCCTTGGGATCCTCCCATTTGAGCTTGTAAATTGGGTTTTGGATGGTCTGGTGGACCCTGAGATTGGCCAGATTGAGGTGGAAGTCCAGCTTGAGAATGAATATGCATCTGTGCTTGTGAAACACTGAGTTGACTTAATGGACTGGACTGGGACACTATTGGTTTAGGAGGTCCCTGAGGTATAGACATTCCTTGAAATTGGCGATTTTGATCTTGATTAGGCATCTGTCCAAATCCTTGAGGTTGCGAAGCAGATATTGGTCCTGGTGTTGAGGATGAAGGATGCATTTGAAGTCCTCCACTTGTTGGTGCTCTTCCCGTCATTGAAACTGGTGGCCTTATGTTAGGAGGTAATTGGCCAGGTCCAAAAGTTGATGTAGCTGGAAAATTGCCAGGAGGGAACTGACCAGGAGGTAGCTGTGAAGTAGGGATCCCTTGAGGGCCATTTATATTCATATTTTGCATTTTCTGTGACATGTCTGTTTGATCAA
This sequence comes from Parides photinus, assembly GCA_018247975.1. Taxonomy (NCBI): domain Eukaryota; kingdom Metazoa; phylum Arthropoda; class Insecta; order Lepidoptera; family Papilionidae; genus Parides; species Parides photinus. The sequence goes on from DWHU01001717.1 coordinate 9,376, forward strand.
AATGTTTCATCGGTACTTGTGGACCATTTGGTGGCATTTGGTTATAGACATTAGCATTCTGAACTCCATTGAAATCTTGTGACGTTGGTGGGAAGCCCATAGGATTTGTTGGTGCATTATTATTTTGACCCGGTGGTAAGTACTGAGGGTTCATCATTGTATTTGAAGCCGAAGTACCTGGAAATGGGAAATATAGTTTATTAGAGAATGAGTAAACATTTGTTTATACAGAAAGGTCCTACACAAAAGCTTCAATTTCACATGACATGAAGTGAAAATAAGGCAAAACATAGCAATTATCTCAAATTACTTTAAATCTCACATGGAAATGATTGCTTGAGTACAGAAATTCTGTTATGGTAGCTAGCAGGTGTGTTTGAATAAAACCTAAAATTATCTTATGTCTACACATATAGAGTGCTTGGTTTGAACTGGTTCTTCTGCTTAACCAGACAAGCACTTAGCTGATGCTCTGTGTAAGTTAGTGTTCATTTATTTATTTTTATTTTATGTGCTAATAACTACTTGTAATGTATTTCATTCATATTTCCTATCTAGGGATAAGAAACCATCAGGCTAATGAATAAATTTCTTCCAGAAGTTTTCCCGAGGATCTGTATAATGGGATTTTTCAATAATGTGTTAATATTTATAGTAGTGCAGCTGTTTATAAGCTACAGTCACTACTTTACTGTAAGGGTTAAAAAATTAGGATAATTTCAGATCGTAAAAATACTAATACAATTGACTAATAAAATAATTTTTATTGTATCAGTTTTCTGAAATCTTTTTTTTATACTGAAGTCGTTTCCACAATAGTGTACAAATTTTGCATTTAAAAATGATGTGATCAAACAAAAACTTTTTTTTTATTTATAAAAATTAAGCAATGTCGTGTAAAATAGTAATATAGCTAAAAAATATTACTAAGGTTAAGTATACTTAAGAATAAATAACAACTAATTGAAACTGGCCTGACCTCAACTCTTGCTAATTAAGTTAATAAGTCTTTACTTTTCTGTAATTTTTCTGAAAAGCTAATATTGACAACCAGCATTTGTAGATATGGTTTTTTTTTTATAATTCATACAAATGTTTATTATGTGTAAGTTACAATGAACAAAAGCCACAATAAATAATTTGCTGTATACTCAGATTATGTAGAATCACCATTTCATAATAACACAGCAATATTTAAATAGCTCAAACAGACAAAATATAGAATGTATCAATGTGATAAAAGTATATATGCAAAAAATATTTATCAAAACATTAATAATTTAATGACATTCAAATATAAGTTAAAAAATACAAATGTCAATATTCAGTCATGCATTTGACAAAGTTTATAATTATATAACATATTTTATGTTTATTTATAAATGATCAATTTTGCATTGTGTATAATTGGCGAAAAGTACTAATTTGTGACTGAAGTTAGATTCTGAATAATCAAATATGTTAGTGCTATGCATCCAATATAAGAAAAACTACACTGTATCAGAAAAATTAACTGTCATTATAAACTCAATGAAATTCTAAAGTAGCGTTCATCTTTGTTTAAATAAATAATATAGGAACTTAGAGTAAATCTTACAATATATCTTAAAATCATGTTAATTTAAACTTTGACAGATGCGGACGTAATTTTACTGAAACTAGTCTTAATGGGCACCGTTTAATTCAAGACACATAAAAAAAGAAGAAAGTACAATTTTATCTTCAAATACTTACGGCTTCTGAAGCAATTTTTAACGAATTTTTACAATAAAAAATATAAACAAGACACATGAACTACACAGACTTCGGGGCCACGTATTCTGGCAGACGATGTTGCCAGCGTCACGTCGCTTATGTGGAACTTTTGAAATTACATCTTTTCTGCTTATAACGAAACGTTTTCGACAATCGGAAAACATATTTTTGTACCAAAATGTGCATTTTATATTATTTCGTGCCTTGCAAGTTACCATTTATAAAATTTGTTACAAAATAAAAATACATATTCATATTATAACCAATTTAATAAACGTTTTGTAATAAAATTTTATTTTGTACGTTGAAGTAATGAAACGTTTTACTAAATCCTGGCAATAACAATTAAAGTTTGTCAATTTATTACAGGAACAAATTAAAGTATTCTTATCCTTTACAGAATAGGGTTCATTTTAACAACGTCCGGAAAGATATGAAAAAATTGTATCTTTATTCAAATGGATTTTTTATATATTT
>DWHU01001718.1:0-11606 GCA_018247975.1 Parides photinus
CTCTAGCAGTGTGTTTAGTACAGATGGGGAGACTAAGACACTGCCCCAACCCCAAGAAATTGGGAAAAATGGGATAGACAAAGAAAGATGTTTAAAGTAATATTTAATCTTTTTGTTTTTGTACGCTCTTATTTATTTTTATGTATATCAAAAGTTGTATTTATAAGTGATTTATTAAATAACTCTAACGTACTATTAATTTTTATATGAGTTTAAAGCCATATCTGTGTTCAACTGAGAACGTAGACGACTCGATCCAACTACATTGTAAAAATGTAAGTAAACAATTATATACTTATAAGTGTATTGTACTATGTAGATAACAGTTCCTTGCCCGTTGAATTAAAATGTATAAATAATTTAGTTTATCTTTATTAATGGCTATGTGCTATTATTAAAGTATCACCAGCGTGTCTTTAAATGTATTTATTTGGAATTCCCGGTCCAAAAGTAAATTGTTTTGTCTTTTCTTCCATACATTTATTCTGCTGATACCTGATAACGCGTTACACGAAAAACATCTAGGAATTATTTTACTTGTCATCTTAAGATATATTTTTGTAATGTTGAATTAAATGGCTTTGGTTTTATAACAAAGTCTTTCCCCTAAATCGACTAGAAAATAATAATTAAATAAACAATTTTTTTTATGCAGAAATATAAACTGCGTAGGTACCTGCCTCCACAGCCTTCGGCAACAAAGAGCTACAACCATGAGTAGTAGTAGCTATTTGAGAATGGAAATAAAAGCAGATAAATAATAATAATACTTTGTTATGTATATAAGAAGTATCTATATAAAACAACAAATATTACAAACTAGTTTTATTATTTACCTGCTTTTATTTTCTTTCTATAATTATTACTGCTACTGAGTGTAGCTGTTTGTTAATATTTTGACATTTTATATAATTTGTCGTAGAAAAAGATAAATGTTTTTTTTATAAAAAGTTATTGCTAGCCTATGTAATATTTATCTTAAATACTTTACAATACTCGGCATCACGCAGCAAATAACGTATGTCATAAAACATAACAAAGGTCGATAAATATTCATGTCCACAGCAATAAAAATTTTCGATAATTATGTCATATAAAAACCTTGCTACAAAGAACAATGCTAAAATGTTTCTCAAAACTTTTATTGAATGCGCCTGCAATACTCGTACTTCATGACTTATAAGAGTTTACATTAGAGTAAAAATGTCAAATAGTCATAATATAAATTAATGTTTTTTTTAAATATTAAAGAGATTTAGTTATTAATATAATTTCAAAAGAAGGTAAACTGCCAAAACAGCCTTAATAATGGTCTACGAGAAAGTGAAGTAGATAAGGTAGAAGTGTTATTATTCATACGTTAAAAGTAAAAATTATCCTTATATTGTTATGTAGTTTGCAAGTCTATTTATTGAGTTTATATTAGATGAAACCTGTTTTTTTATAAAATACCACCAAAAACGTTAGAATGTACTTAAATAAATCAATAGTATTTGGAATATTAATGATTGTTTCCTTGTTGTCCCAAATAACATCAGGTGCCATAGAGCGTTGTTTTTATAATCTAGGTTTTATCCGGTTGGTCATAAAAATGTAGATAATTTAAGGCCGTATGTTATGTTTAGTATGTATTATAATTATTAAAATAAAATATAGTTTATTATGCAATAATGTTTTCTGATAAAGTAACAATCTTGTAGTTGTCAATAAGTTCAACGTAGGCGTTATGTTGATTTTAGAACACTGATAAATCACGATTCATGTAGCGGCAGATATGATATGAGGCAGATAATAAAAATATATTGCTGTAAGTAAGGACAAGCCTAGCATATTAAAGATAAAATAGAAAACTACGGGGAAAACTTTGAGAACTTATATAAGAAGTATCGACTGAACATAATTTTCGATATAAATATTTGTATTCATCTAGGTAAAGTAGTGCCAGTATTAGATGTTCATGTTTGTTTTCTGAAGTCAAATTTCTTTTAGTACTGTGTGAATTAGATTCCGTGAAAGCAAAAATGTGTAACGGAAGAAAGACAATTATAAAAAAATTATTGAATTTAGGCTGTGTAGTGTGTAAGAATGAGGTAAAATTATGACTGAAGACATCGGTTGTGTACGGAACCGGTACATGATTCGCAGAAACCCGGCTGTTGTAACATGTATAGAAAAACATAACTATATATTAATTATAAAATGTGCTCTAACTAAAATGTTACTTTAAATACTTCAATTTATCTTTCACAATACAGTTGAGAATATTGGTCTTTCTTAATCCAATGAAAAAGTTTTCAATCATTTGTCATCTCTTTTTCGGTTTATCTCAACAGACTAATTTTTTAACAGATCTAAACAATGTTTTGTATATCAAATTCTGTGTTCCAATAGGTGCTAATTATCTAATAATTCATGAAAATTATAAACCCTTGTGTATCGCTTTTTATTAAGAACAAAAAACACTGATTATTCTTCTAACCATTAAAAACGCGTTATATAAATTATGATTAACGTAACAAAAACTTTTCAATGTGTACTTTTTCGGCACATTCATTACACGACTTTGCATAATATACTCTAAGTAAACTACACGTATTTAAATAATAAACTTTCTGTATTTGTTAATTATAGGTCAATTGTTTTGTATAGAGTATCAGTTTCTGCGCCAAATCGTCGTCATAAACGGTGCCTAGAAAAATTAATATCCAATAACAATCGTCATTATCAAAAAGCGTAAAAACGCTCAATATTAGATATTTGAAGGTTTCTCGATAGTTTCCATATATACGAAAATTAATTACTAAACAAAAACTAAAAAAACTTTTAGTGCTGCATATTTCATAAAAATTTCGTCGCATTTCATTATTAATTCCTGTTACGGTTGCAGTTAAATTTATGCTCAGGCAGACTCACATGGGCGTGTAACGAAGCGGTTTAAAAAACGCTCTCTATAAGCAACAGAAACACGTTTGTCTGGACAACGACGTCTTAAAAAGTGTAAAAATCGTTTTTTTTTTTAATTTACGTACGCGTTTTGCTGATGAACATTCGTCCTATGTTTTATAATGTCAATAACCTTAAACATACAGATATACCCTTTTCCGATATAGCGTGTGCGTTAGCATTTAAATCAAACAGTGTGTTAAATAATGAAGCAAAATTTTTTGTCAATAATTTCTTAAATAAAATATTCATATTAACAAAAGTTATTATTTAAACATTAGCACGAAGTGATATCTAGTTATTGTTTTTATAAGAAAATTACAGGAGACACGCAACGTGGACATAACATAACTCGTGGGGTCAGGTATCGTTTATTATTAGAAGACAGTCCAGCCCTTCTTTCTGATTATATCGCAGTCTCAGTAATACCAACGGCAGATAATTCCAAAACCTGATGGTTTAAATAATCACATACATATTGCACGTAACTTGCCAAGTAGGATTCTTGTGTAATAAATGAATAAATGCAAGTACTAAGCTGGCAAAATGAGTTTTATAATTATTAAAAAGCTAACTTGCAAATAAATTATTGTAAATCTATACATATATTTTGAATTCCTTTGAACGTACATAACAAATAATATAAATAATACTGCTTCAAAACAAATACTTTAAATTATTTCATGTCTTTACTAAAATTTTCTTATTTAAACCAATATCATATTGAATTTAAGTGAATATTTAATTACATATACGTTTGTTAGATTTTTAGGGCTTTTATTGAAGGAAAGACCCTATTGTGGCCACTTTTGACTTTTTGTTGACATATTTAAAATAGCAAAGAGAATCTATACATTTCTTTGATTTAAAATTTAGGAATTTATTATGAATTATTAATTTTAATTACGAAAAAATCTCTATTGCCATTTGCTGAGCAATGCTTCTTAACATGTTATAGCTTTACCGAGAAGTATAGATTAAAAAGATATATTTAAGGTTCGGCGCTCACATGCTTATGCTTTTCGTACATTTTCCGCGACGCAATAAAATATCCAATGGAAATAGAGTAAACTCGTAAAATAATATTAACACCGGGTGTCTTCTTAAATATGACAACTGTATAATATAACACAAGGTCGTAACACTAACCGGTTATCGAACTCAGAACACGAATACAGAAATAGATACCAAACTAAATACTCTTTTAATTTTCAGGCCCGCAAAGACATTTCTCTCGCGCAAAACAAAAAAATTCTTTTAGGTTTTTTTTTGCATAAGAAACTTTGTATTGTTGAGAATTGTGACAAAATAATTTATAGACACGCAAGTTGTGAAATACGCAAGTTGTTAGTTAAATTTGCTAATATTTATGTACATCCGTATGTACTTTAACAAGGAATGTGCGATGTGTGTCAGTGTTGAAAATTATTAAAAATATATTAGGTTTCGTTATTTGCACTGTATCCATCTGTTAATATCTAACGCAAATTGTCAATAAGAAATTTAAAGACTTTTTGTAATTGAGTTTTACTAGTAACAATAATTAACTCTCATAGTAATCACATATAAATAAATATTTGACATTTTAATGAAACGAGAATTACATCCTTTATTAAATACAAGATATTTTCTAAAGGACATTTGTAATAAGGTATGATATTCACAACGTTAGTCATATTATGTTTACACATCATTTTTGCCATTACGGAATAAAAAACAACATAAAATACAATCGCGAAACCACATGTCAGCAACACCGGGACAGTAAACGCGTCATACGTGTACAAGGCGGTCGAATAGAAATGTAAAAGTGCCTCATTTACTTTTGAACGAAGTTCCATATGTTACAAATGCTGTATGATCTCTCACCTAATTTTCCCATCATATCCTCTAAAGCTTGGTCCTTGTCCATCGTGCGGGGTAATTTCTGTCTTCTCTTGTTTTCAAAGTCGAGGAATGATCACAGACACCATTTAGTGGATCGGAAAACGGAGCGTTAAGTGTGCGTGCGTACGCCAGGCGTGTCTGCCGGCGGGCGAGCGAATGGACGGTTATCGTCACAGCGCGAACGACTTCAGTATTAGGTTACCGCAGTCGAATGAAAATCTCCCATTGCCTATAGTCTGCATAAAATTAAGTTATACCTGCCGATTAAGCGGCGCTTGCGCAGCAAAATCCAGCTTCTGAGCGCTTCTATGTACTATTAAATAATTATTAAAACATTGTAAAATGGTGTCTATAGAAAAATAGTTGTATTAAAAATAATATTAGAGAATTACTTAAAGGATTAACACAATATCAAAATAAACAATCCATACAACACCTAACGGGTCAGAGAGGCACAATATGTGACGATAGCAGCAAACAATTATTACAAGGAAAGATGTACCAACTATCTAGTACCCAAATTATTTAATGAATTTAAATTCATAAGAACCGATAGCGTAACCTTTAAAAACTCTGTAAAAAATAAATAAAAGGACATCTGTTAGAGCACTAATGATGTATGATTAATATAGAATTGTAATCTAATCTAAATTATTATTATATATTCATTGTAGATTAATTGTATATATAATATCCATAAATAGCGTTAATTAAAATAAGGAGTATTAAGTCGCCATCAAACTATTTTGTAGTTTGGCGACATATTAACAATTATATATTGTAAACCCCTTTTTAAATAAATAAAAGAAAACGTTGAACCATGTTAAGTAAATACCATCTTTACTTCTAAAGTTACAGTATAATATGTACAAGTTCTTTAAATTTAAAGGGAACAGAAATTAATGACCAGTCTTACTAATGAGTAGCAAAACGCAGAATTCATTTCAAAGGACCTTTGTGGGTATCTAAGAAAATAAAGCTATTTAATATAAGAGTGTAGTGTTCTTTATTTATATGTGTATTAAATACATCTTTTTAATAAATGTTAGTTTACGTACCGCGCAACGAATGACGCAACCGAGTAAATTAGATGATCGTGATCCAATAATAAAATGTATATGGTAAACAAAGACATGTACTTGGTTTATTGTTTATAAATATGTTTTACTGTGATACAGTGTCTCCGTCCTTTACGAAGATTTCGGTCATAAATTGTAAATAAATCTAATAGTCTTTATAGTAGCCGGCCCCAAATAAACTGGGAAATGGGCAGGACAATGATGAGTTTTTATAGTTACATATGGTATAGAATGAACTAACATTAGTCAGTGTTCGATAGGTATAAAGACATGAAACTACCAAAATATTTAATTTTCAGCCTTCTATACGTTCCCACTGCAGGGACTCGACCTTTTTGTTATAATGAGAGAATATTTGGCTTTAATCCACCACGCTGGCCAAGTGCGGGTGGTCGGATAAAGCCAGTGATATTGAATTTCTTAAAGCGCACGTAACTCAGAAAAGTCATCGGTGCGCGCCTGATTCGATCCCGCGACCGAATCTGACCCTCCGACCGACCCCGATCCGAATCGGAGGGCGCGGTCCCAAACCACTCGGCTATCGCGGCAGAATTTATATATATATTAGTATATTCAAATATATCCAAACATATTTATCGAAAATTGCATTGAAACATTTCGATAACATTATCAACCTTATCACATACTACAATCATCAAAAATGTGTATTATCTTGCATAACAACAATATGAAAATAAGAACTAAAACGAAAGATTACAATGTTTACAAGAATACAGCCTTTCGCTGACCTGACAACGTTATAATATTATTTTACCTAGAATGCGATGACAGGTCTATCTAGTCAAGCAGAATACGCCATTTTTAAATTATACGAAACCTTCAAATTTTAAATGGTCAATTACGTATTTATTAACTAATTAGTCCTGTGATAATTAATAAGTACTGAATAAATAATGCTTTTCATTGACACCGAAGCAAGGTTTCCGCTTTAATTGTAATTATTTAATAATCGCGTGCAACTCCAAAGAAATCTCTTGATTATTTTAATTGTTTATAATAACGCACAGATGTATATGAAAAGCTATAAACGTTGTTTTCATTTAATGTTGCTATTTTCTCCGAAACATTCTAGATATAATTACATTATAACCATGAAGATATAGATTTTGCATATAGTTTTTATTATTCAAAACGAAGGCGTATTAACTAGGTTTCAATTTATACATAAACGATTGTCTTTTACGTCTTAAACTATTGTCTATATGCTTTGATCCCCGAGATAAATATAAATTAGAGGTTGTTAAATTTATGTTATCCACCAGACAATTTTTTTTTTTTTTTTACGCCTTCCAAATAACTTTTTACCATCTACTTAAAGTCGCAAACAATTCTTCGTTTTCAAGAAACCCTTCTATAACAATTTTTCCATTATTTAACTTACCGAAGACTGTCTGCAAAGTTAATGTCAATCATTATCACCCATTTTGCTAAACATTATTATAATTATGTAAATAAGAAAAAAAAAACGATTAAAACAATTAAGTTCTTTATTAACATATTATTATCGTCTTGCATTATTAAGAGTATTAGATAATTATCAACAAAAGGTCCGTGATGAATAACTAGGGCTTAGAGATTGAAAGAGTGGATATTTTACGCGAAGGTAATTTGAAGATGGATCCAAATTTTAGTCCAATGTATATTATAATGTTGATGATTTATACAAATAATAAACTGGAGATTATATTAACATGGTTACCAATGTAATATGATCCATTGTATTCTAATTCAAGCGCCTATCTTTAAAACGTCTACTGTAATAAAAATGTTGCAGCGTTGGTGTGATGTTGCACACCAACCAAGGTACACGGTACATACTATTTAGTATTTATATGTCTTTGTAACTGTGTTAAGCCGCTGATATCACAAATAAATATTTAACATCTTAACACTGTTATATATTATCTTAACATGTTATTTACATAATAATATTTATCAATGTTAAATACAAGCGATGCTAGCCGTTATTACAGTCTGAGTGTTAAAAGATAAAAACAAAATAACTACAGATAAATAGCTGTATAGACCGACAATTCCCAAACTGGTCCATGGGAGTCTCGACGAGATGTTCATAATTCAGATACGGGTGGCCTCGTAAATTTATCTGCTTTCGATAATGGAGAACTAAAACTTAGTCTTTATTTCACCAATCAATGTAGGCAGATAATACTTTAAGAAACACAGCTACTGTTACAAGCAAAAAATATTTAGTACAATGTGACGAGTTTAGGGCGTCCACCGGAACCAGCTAAATGTTGAAAGTGGTCTATAAGATAAAAGTCTTGGAACCTCTGGTACAACCCTCAAATGTCATCTGTAGTTACTTTATACGGAAACGTATTTAAGACAAAAACATAAGACTGGTTATTGCTAATGTCGCACAGTAACCGTCCAGAGTAGCGGTAGTGTACCATACAAGCGTGTGCATAGATAGTGCAAAAATACCTTCCACAAGGTAGTCCTATGATCAGGTAACGATCACTAAAAGGTACCCATTAGAGTAACTCAGGATTGAATGTTATCGAGGTGTTTTAAACGTAAACCGACGTATATCGGCTTATGATGATGATGAACTAAATTAATAATAAGTAAGGAGTTATTATATAAATTTCAAGCAGAAATGCGTTCACTATTATGTTGAAAATTCATCAAAACCTTTGCACATATGCAACTTGGGCATATAAAAATAATAACAAGGAAAAACGCGAAGAAGAAAAAAATAAAAAAAATATCTGTATAAAATATAAATTATATATTATGTTTATAACAAAACGATCGAAGATGTCCATAAATAACACACGCGTTGCAATGTAACAGTAACTTATAAATATTATCAAGATCTTAAAAGTTACTAGTGATTTGAAAATGTGTTTATTATTATTTTTATGAACAGTATAGCCGACCTCGAAATATTTTTTTCTTTTCTTGTTAATACAGTGTGCGCTAATGCAACGTCACATTGTACCTAATTGAATTCAAAGGCACGTAAAACCAACGTCCTAAGGAAAATCTAAGCGTGTAATCGCTAAAAGTAACGGGGAATTACCTTTACATATGTTTAGTACACCGTTAACAACACACTAACGTACGGTTTGCTAAAGTGTATGCCTTTAGGAATTCTTGGAATGCTTTTAGTTAACGTCCGTTTTTTTGCCTGTGGTAGCGTTTGGTTTTAAAATTTTAAATTTGGTTCGTTATTTTTAATTGATGTCTAACTAAACCTAAAAGAGTACTAAAGTACAAAACACTTATTTATAAATCCAAAGTAATTTCGATAAAGATAGGATACTTAAAATCAGTACAATTTTTTATTTAAATATTAAGTATATATACTACATTTTTTAAATAAAAATACTATAATACAAATACACTGATAAGTATTTTATTTTTTTTTTGTTACAAATGTCCCTGTTTGACAAACAATGTTTCTATAGATCACAAATCTAGATAGTTCAGTTTTATTGTCACTAGATGGTTAACTACGAAGGCTATGTCCATGTACGTGTCTTTATTTAATATAAATTAAAAGGTTTAGTATTTACCTTCAGTGCAAAAATAAAAATCACAGAATATTTTAATGGTTTTACTGGTCATTTGTATTACATAAATTTGTATAAATTTTTTTAACAAATTTTTTCGTCTAAGCATACTTATCTATACAAGTGAAAATTTGCTTGTTTTAGAATCGGCACTATCCACGAAGATGTAACGACCGACGTGTTGGGAGTTATAGGAAAATGGCAATGGTTCATAACAATTATAGTCACCCTCTTGATGGTGCCTTCAATGTTAAATCAGTACGAAGATATGTTTCTATTAAAACCATCTCATGAAATAAAATGCATATTACCCGAAGGCCTTGAAATAAGCAACGTCAGTTTGTGTTCTTTTATTGTCACAAAGAATGTCACTGAAAGGATTAAATGTGATAAATGGCATATGAAGATTTTAGGGATAATTTATATAAAAAAAACAGTAAGGATTGTTTAATATTAATCTTTACAATTTAAACATGTATCGTCATTATAAATCCATTTTCTACAATAAATAATGATTTACATGGTTATAATGACAACTGTATCGATGAATAATTAAAAAGTTTATGTCAATAAAAACAAATTTAATCAACAGTATTAATTGAATGTTTCAACTTATAGGAAGAAGTAGAGGTTTTGAGAGATCAAAATTAATATATTGAATAATTGATGTTTCATAGGTTAATGAAAGAAGTACTTATTAATGAAATTGTGAATTACATTGGTTTAATTTTTATAACAGTGGCAGATATTCTGCGATGATGAATTAAAACTATTATGTACGACGATTATATGCCGACTTGGTTTGATATTCGGCTGTGTTCTCTTTGGATTTGTATGTGACAGGTAATGGAAATTACGACTACATTATTTTATAATTTCCTAGAAGCAAAATAACAAAGCAATCACAGAAAAGGTATTTCTAATATTAGTAATTTATTATTATCACTTCCAAGAAAAGAGGCTGCCTGTAATATACGAGTATGCAGATGAAGATTTAATACTTTTTTAATTATTTTGTTTTTTACCAAGATTTTTTTATCAAATATTTTAAAATTTCGGTAATAACTTTAATAAACATAATAAATATCACTATAATAGAATATTTCCTAGTTTTTTATTCAAAAAGGAGGCGAAGCGCGCGAGACGATTACCTAATGGTAAAAGAAAAGATTATACTTTTAAATTACTATATCATTAATCAAAATTAGTATACACCATCACTTGTTTAATGCCTTTGACTCAAAGAAATAATTGTACAACAAAAGCTCCTGCTTTTATCAATCAAGGATTGGTCATTTAATTATTAATTCGATATCTCCGTTTCTTTTCCACTTTCGTTAATTACCAGTTTTGGAAGAAAGAAGGTCATTACAATTAACATCCTCGCAGAAGTTATTTTTGGATGCATTTTAACCTTTTGTAATTCAGAAGCCTGGTTTCGTTTATTAATATTTTTAAGATCGTTATTTGCAAGCGCAAATTTTTACACAGGAACGATTTTAAGTAAGTAAAAATCTGTTTTAAAATATGTATTGTATCTATAACAACTACTATAATTTATAACAACAGTATATCATTGCCAAAAGACTAAAGATCGTTCGAGACACATTTTTCTTGCACATTCATATGGAAATTTCTGTCTATCTTAAAAATAAGATAACATTTCTTACTAACTTGTTGTTAATAAGCACAGAGTTAAAATAATATTTCAATGTCTATATAATATATGTGAATAGGATATATGACTAACATCACCATTTATTACGTATATGTAATTTAAATAATCGCATGATACAGCGCAACATCCTTCATACCTGAGCTTCGACTTAGTAATGATTTTTTATATTATTCGGCGATGATACACATTTGACCTTAAATTCATACGCATTAGTGGTCAAGGCGCAGTAAATATGGTTCAAACCTTTCCTAGAACACTACGGAACAAAGGCAGGATAAAAAAAATCTACTCCGATTTACACTATAACATATCTAGCCATAGAGACAAACTCAGGACATGCGTAGTAAAAGGCAAGCGGTAAGTCGCTGAAGGTGTCGATGATGTCTACTCGTGACCACGGCCGTTGTATCGCGGCCGAAACGTCGAGGGTCGAGGTAAGCACTTCGACTAGAATAGTGC
>DWHU01001719.1:0-11603 GCA_018247975.1 Parides photinus
TTCTGAGTTATGTGCGCTTTAACAAATTAAATATCACTGTCTTTATCCGCCAACCCGCACTTGGCCAGCGTGGTGGAGTATGGCCAAAACTCTCTCCATTAGGAGAGAAGGCCCCGCGTCCCGACAGTGGGAACATTCAGTGGGTTGTAAAAAAAAAAAAAACGAAATAATGTGAAGGAGGCATTCGAGATGGTAGAGAGCCGCGGCGGCACGCGGTGACACCGTCGTACAAGCGGAGCAAGCGTATGACGTAACGCGCACCTGCCGCGCGCCGGCCGCGCGCCACCGCAGAGAACACCATTCTTGAATTAAATCAGTACGGGTTATTCCAATGTCAGCGGCTTTCGTTAAGGGCAGATGTACGGCGTTGTGCGGCGGCGCGCGGCCTGCGCTCAGACAATATATTTGAATCCGGACGCGCACACGTGCACCCTTAACATTTCACGTGTGCCATTGAGGACGGGCTCGTCCGCGGCGCACCTGGCGCGCCCCCGCCCGGCCCCGCGCCCGCCCCGCGCCCGCCCGCGCCCGCCAGGTGCGCCCGGCCTCGCTCTGTTCATCTGCTCGACATGTGCAGCCGGCCGCACTGGCCCCAGATTGCATCCGAGGAGGTTGCGCTGCGCAACAAGTCGACTACTTGTGTCGATGCACAATAAATATGCATTTGTAAATTTATTGTCCCGCACATGTTATATTATTGCCTTCGGCACAAAACCGCCGCGTGTACACTTTAATAATTAATAAACATACACACTTGAGATACATACATAGAGTGAGGATGTTTAACATATAATATTAGAAAAGAAAAAGCTATAAGTCCGTTGCAAAATCTAGTTTATTCGTTTATAGGTATATTTCTAGAATATATTTCACAAATATAAGAAATTTATTTGTTTAAAACGAAGGTGTTAAAAAATATTGACCCGTGTACCTAGCCGTCGGTCGGGTACTTAGCACCGGGTCTGACTACCTGGACGATCTTTTACTACCGAGGCCTACCGCTTGGGGGAGGGGGTGGCGGCGGGGTGCAGGGATTCCTTACAAGAGTAGGTCGTTGTGCTTGTGCGGGCAGCTGCTGGCCGACTCCTGTGACAACATTTCAACTGTTTACAATATTTTATGGTTGTTTTGTATCGGAGAGAATGTTCGAAACTTATCATAAATAAAGGTTTTTGTTTTTTGTTAAAACATACTTGTAATTTATTATAGTACGTTTTTTTTATTAAATTCATATATTAATAGAAAAGCCCCAAAGTGTTCTCTAAAGTCATCCTCGAAGAATTCTACCCGAATTCTTGTAGTTGGCCTCCAGGTACCCCGTCATCGGCTATCTGGTTGTCCGGGTCCAGAAATCACCTCGGAGTATTGTACTGTGATCGACTCGTAAGTCGCGTGAGTTTGCAAGCCAAGATACCCTGTTTCTTCGGGGAAGCCAGTGTTACGTGAGATATTTACCCAGTAAAATCCCCTCGGTAGGTTGCCGGAAGTCCTCTCGGCACCCTCGCTCTGATACGACCAACACGAGACCACGTCGAACTATTAAAGTTCTCGAGCCAAAAACTGTTTTAGTCGCCTAGTCTAAAAGCACGGCTAATTTTAATCCTATTCTTAATGGCCCGAAGACTTAATTCACAAAGGATATTGGTGCAATCACGTGACCGTGGCGGTGCAGTGCAGTAACGCTTTATCTAAAGCATTCGTTACCGAAGTGGTCCAGGAGGAATACCCAGGGGTCCACGGGATTTTGGACGTTCAGTCAGTTCAGTCACCCGGCGGCGGATTTTCAAATTTTAAGTGAAATCTTTTTATGTTTTGTGGCGAAACTAGTCGGTGGTCGCGGTCGCGCCCGCAGCAGCCCGCGCGGGGCTCCTGCGCCCGCCTCACACTCGAACAGCTTCTACCTTGTTGTTTAAGTAAATAAACAAATGCTTGTAATCACGAAGCAACATTCCGTCGTTGCTGTTATTGCTAGCTGCGACGCTGCCGTCCTTGAGACAACACCGCTGCAGTCACTCACCGGCGCGTAGTTTAAGCAGAAAACGTTAAACAAAAAGGATCGTGCGCGTGCGCTCCGTGTACTACCTGCGCGCGTCGTGCTCGTGTCGTGCTCGTGTCGTGCGCGTGTCGTGTGCGCGTCGCGCGGCAGGTGCGCCCCGCGCATGTAAAGCGGGGGCGCGCGGCTGCGGGCGGCAGTCGCGCGGTGTCGGTGCGAGCGGTGCGAGCGGTGCGAGTGGTGCGTGTGACGCGAGTGCCGCCGTTGGGATTGCGCCATGATCATCTGCCTGTCGGGGTTCGTCATCGCCGGGTCAGTGCGGATAAGTCCATTAACAAACTTTGTTCTTCTCGATATGATTTGGATTCATTGACTCAGCTGTTAAGTGATTATTACTGAAATCGTCCGCTGTTCACCCGTTGGCTGCAGGTATGCCCGACCTGGACCTGAAGCAGCTTGTGTAGTTCAAATAATATGCAATTGTATGTAATGTGTATTTAAATGATTGAATTGTGTCGCCGGTGAGACTCAAACTCTTCCGGTTCAAATCTATGATTTACTCGATTCTATTCATTTAATTAATAGCTGAAGTGTTTATACCAAAATTAGTGTTTCTCCTAAGTTAAGTTTAAAGTTATTACAATAATAAATAAAAAGCACCGTGTCCTGGCTGATCCACCGACTCGAACCGATCCACAGCGACAAATGTTTGGAGCGCCGCGGCCGCGCGGTACCAGCGAGCAGCTGAACATGACCCCGGAGACCTAGGCTAATATATATAGACTAATATTGGACATCAAAAAACTAAATTACCAATGTTATACGTCTGTATTTCAGTTTTTTTACACAGGTTAAGCGTGAGTTGGCGGACGATGTAACTAACTGACGTTGTATTTGTTCGCAGAACGTCACCCACGGCACTTGCGGTATCGGCGCGCAGCGATGTTGTAAGTGTTAATATGTATTTTTGTATATAATATGCATTAAATGACATAAAATCGATGAGAAACGCTCAAGAGGAAGCGGAGGATGAGCTAGAGAGACGCTTCCTTAATGGCAGGTCTGTGCTGCCGGATAACGGCTGGTTGCCACCGCTGCTAAAAGGTACTATGTAGACACACTGCGCCCGCGTGAGGGAAGTAGTAGCTAGCGCACGTGTGCTGCACGATGTGTTGACGTGTGCGTGTTGCTGCGCAGGTTCCGGGCGCCACGTACGCGCCGCACCAGCAGTCTCTGCTGCAGCACTTCGCGCACCTGCAGCCCGCGCACGCGCACCTCGCACACAGAGGTGAGTAGCGGGTGTTACAACCATTCCTCATCATCATTGTCCTACATATTGCCCAGGTTATTATGGGCGGCGCAGTGCATCAGTCCTCTTCATGCATCCCTGTCAGAAGCTAACTCATCATTCGCCCCATGCACTGCACACCACCCCACACAATCCATCCATCGTTTCTTCGGCATTCCTCTTCGACCATACTATACCATACCTAAAACTTCCTTAATTACATCTGTTTCCTTTCTATGCAAACATGTCCGTAACAGAACAGACGATTTCGATATTATCGTACAACGATTATGCTTTGTCAAATACAACAAAATTGAGCAAATCGAATGGAATTGTATGCAATATAACACTGTTTATTCGTCACCCACACTCCACCACCGAGTAACGTGTACCGCTCGCGCAGGCGCCGCCGCGGGCCGCTGCAGCAGCAGCTCCGAGTCCGTGTCCAGCCACAGCGCGTCGCCGCCGCCGCCGCCGCGCTACACGTGAGTACGCGCGCAAATGTGCACTAATCGATAGCTGAGTCATTTACACATCTGTGAGGAGCTACAAAACGCGCTATGTCTGTACCGGCAGGCGCGTGCGCACGCTGTACGCGTGCCTCGGCGAGAGCGAGGGCGAGCTGTCGTTCGAGCCCAACCAGATCATCACGAACGTGGCGCCCTCCGGCGAGCCCGGCTGGCTGCGCGGCTCGCTGGACGGCCGCAGCGGCCTCGTGCCCGAGAACTACGTGGAGCCGCTGCCGTAGCGGCGGCACTGTGCTGGGGTCCGTTTGTAGAAGAATAAACATTGAACATATCACTCAAGTTTACTGAATGCGATGCGGCTCGCGGGGGCGAGAGGACTCGTGGGAGAGTCGTCTCTTGTCGATCGCACTTGTTATATTATACGGTTCTTGAGCCGCGGAGGTGTCGGGGCCGTCCCGCAAACTGGTTGAGATCACACTTACGCGGGTGAATGCTGTGGAAGTAACGCTGAACGCCGGGGACGTCGCGGGTGGAACTAGTCGGAGGCGACCACGTTTAGATGAGTATGGATTGGGCAGCCAGCGGCCGGCGCTGGGCCCGCAGCGGAAGCGTCAGTGTTAATTTTTTGTATGTGTCTGTATATTTTGTACATTGTATATATGACTTGTTGATATTTTAACTATTTATATTGCCTATACGTATGTTGTGAATTTTGTACCAAATATACTGTAGACTGGACGCGTCGCGTTTGTATCATATCTTATACATAATATATTATTACAATTTTAATGAGTAATGCTTTCTTTTATTTCTTTTACCCTCTGCTTCATGTGTTGTGATGCTCGTCTAACGAACCACACTGAGTCGTATGTTCTTGAGCTCTCATTCGTGAGCTGCTCCGATGTCGTGTCTGTCTAGAAACAGGCGGCACTGTTCTAAAACCGAGCAGTCGACTAAGACTAGTCGGAGAGGTGAGCAGTATATCTCCTAAACGGGGCGTTCCCTGGTGCTACATCTCCTAATGATATAAAATATTTTCGGATATTTAATAAGTTTTGCATAACTCTTGTAGCTTTGAAACGAGACGTGTGAAGTTCGCATACGTTAGCGACTCCATGTGCACTGCGCCGGCGCCTTTGGCATTAATTTGAAATAGATGTGAAGGAGGCAATGTGCTCAAGGATTTTATACTGAAAAGACAAAGCAGATACTCGGTGCACCATATTCTTTGTAATAAGGCCGCGAGCATAGTATCGGCACACCACATCACCATCCACAGACTGCCGCGAGACCGATTCATTTATTAAAAAAGACTAACCAATAATTGTTTACACTTATACAAGGCTTAAGTAATCACACCATATGTACTTAAGTTAATTTAACAATTTTTTATAGGCTGGTACTGCGTGACAAAATAGCTTATAATAAAATTCAGAAATAGAAATGAGAACCGTTGGCGCCTCAAACAAACCAATCAAAATACTAATGTTAGTTAATATTATTAATCGGTAATTGGCGGTACCGATACCGCCTTAACTCCTAGCCCAATCTTTTGGCTTAGCGAGGCACTGAGTCTGCTTCTAACACGGGAATGCCATTTCCGCCGGCCGCACCGCCTCTTGCCTGTGCCCAGCTTTAATACCGTCTTGGCTATTTATTTTCCTGCTACCTAATTGTTCTTGTCCCATACTCCGCATGGATCCACCGTGGATCTGCCACCAAAGTCTAAAGATCGCACGCGCGTGTGGCGGCGCGATTAAGCGCAACAGTGCACTATGACATGAGACCATCGTTGCAGCCTATCTGATAATGCCATACGTGTTAAATGTTATCCATCCTAGTCATATACATCAAAAACGAGTTTTAATATAAATGAAACCAGATTCTTGATTTTTATTTAATTCAATCCCAATCCAATACAATAAGCGAGAAGGAACTACGTTTGAAGTTCCGGTGGCGGCGCGCGGCGCGGGCGCAGCCGCTGCGACCGGACAGTATCGTAACGACGGGTAAACACTACAACGTAAACATTAAACATTTAGTACGCAAGTAACATCACAAGCCACGGTATTGCGTTGCGAACGTCGGTCGGCCCGAGCGGCGCCGGCACATTCACATGTCGAGTTGCAGTCCACGTTAAACATGTCGTGTCGACGGGCGCGGCGCCTGCACGGATGCACATGCACCGCGGCGGCGGCCCGCGTGCGCGGCAGACGCGGACGCGCTTCCTTTCAGCGGAGGCTCGCGAGAGCTTCGGCGGCCGGGGTAGGGTATTAGCTTCGCTCCAGCGCAGGGTCCTCCTCGTCGCGCTCGAGCAGCCGGCGCACCCGGTTGCAGTCCGCGAGCGCGGGGCGTGCGGCCAGCGGGCCCCCCGCGCCTCCGTCGCGCTGCGCCTCGCACGCCGCCGCGCCGCTCGTGCCGGCCAGCACCTCCAGCTGGCGCGCAGCCGCCGTGCGCACGATGCAGAACAGCGCCTCGTACTTGTCCTCGAGTGCTCGCTGGCGGGCGGCGTGCTCCTCGGCGGCGTGCCGCAGGGCGCGGCGCAGCTCCGCGAGCGCGGCCTCGCGTCCGGCCAGCGTCGTCTCCAGCTCGAGAGCGCGCGCGTTGGCGGCCTCCGCCCGTGCTGTGCCGGCCTCCGCCTCGGCCTCCGCGCGTGCCAGCGCCGCGCGCAGCGCTCGCTCCTCGGCGGCGTTCCTTTCGGCGAGCGCTCCACCGGCGGCGCCCGCGGCGGCCCGCGCGGCTTCGCCGAGCCGCGCCTCGCGCTCCGCGAGCACCAGCAGCTCGCGGCGCAGCCGGCGCACGTGCTCGGCGCGCTGCTCGGCGGCGTGCGCCGCGCGCGATAGGGCCTCCACGTGACGAGCTGCTTCGAAGGACTCGCCGCGCATGCGGTGCAGTTCCGCGGCGTCGACGGCGCGCTGCGCCTCGGCCTCGTGCAGGGCCGCCTCGGCGCGCAGCCGGGCGGCGGCCTCCTCGGCGAGCGCGGCCTCGAGCTGCGCGACGCGCTCGCCGGCGGCGGGCGGCGCGGGCTGGGGCGCGGGCGGGTCGCGCAGGCGCGCGCGCAGCTCGTCGCGCTCGAGGTGCGCCGCGCGCAGCTGCTCGCGCAGCGCCGCGTTCTGCAGCTCGAGGGCGCGCGCCTGCCGGCAGCGGCCGAGCAGCCGCCGGTTGCGCTCGGCGTGCGCCTCGCGCCGCCAGCGCTCGTGCAGCAGCTGCGCGTGCGCGAGCGCGAGCTGCTCGGCGAGCTCGCCGTCGGCGCGCGGCAGCCGGCCCGCGTACAGCTCCGTCAGATATTTGTTCAGCCGTTCGCAGGGAGACACCGAGTTACTTATCATTTCGTTGTCGCTGGACTGCAAAATGCACGGAAATATTTATTACAACATTTCAGTAAATTACATACCACTCCCCTCTTCACAACAGCTCTAGTTGGCAGCCCACTTAATGTTTCTTTTTTTGGGACTCAGCGGACTTTGTTCCGGAAAATAATCAATGAGCAGATTTAGGATTTTAAACCAAACACAAAATTATACAGTTAAATTGTATGTTATATCAGTACAATAAAATACACAATTTTATTCGAATAAATTGAATTTCTGTGCAGATGTATTCTGATATTTTGGCCGTTGAAGTAGAATTTTGTACTCATTATCCTATTGTCGACAAAGACAAATCGAATATTACAAAAATCATGAAAATTGGTTCAGCAGAAAGATTCCGAGTTACAAGTATTTATTTTTTATTTTTTGGTTTTGTTATCCACTCATTCTCTCAAAAAGAAGGTTAGGAGTAACACCGGACGTGAGGGGACAGAGCACGGAAATTGCTAGCCTAAGCCTCTTACTAGTAGCTAAGCTCGCGGGCTCCCTCGAGAACCTCGGCTCGGGCCGCTACTTTTGTTCACAACAATAATGTAATCAGCTCGCCGGTATCCGGCCCCGCAGGCCCAGAATTCGATTAAGGTGCATAAATGCAGAATAGGTAAGCATCTATCCGTAACGAACATAGAGAGTAGATAACGTATAATAAGCAACTTATCTCTCAATTTTGATGAGCAAATATCATTACTGGAAAACAGCACCGTACGAAAGTAAAGTGAGCCAATCTGCGAGCAAGAATTTACCTGAATACTCGAGCGATGTCGATCGCTCAGCGTGTTCATCGCCACTAATACTACAACACACACGTTTAGTTACGGGGAGTAGTAAAAGTGTAAGCGCTACCTGTTTGCGGCCGTCGCCGCCGTCGGATATGTTGCGATAGAAGTCCCCAATGAGGAACTCGTACGGCGCCGGCCAGGTGTCCACCGTCTGCACCGCGGCGCTGGCGGTGCGCGCGGCGGGGATGCGCGGCGTGCAGGAGGCGGCGCGGCGGCGCGCGGCGGGCGCGCGGCGTACGGGCAGCGGCGCGGCCAGGCGGCGCGGGGCGCAGGCGCGCGGCAGCGCCGGCTCCGCATCCGCCCACGCGTCCTCGCTGCGCGCGCGCGCCGTCAGCTCCAGCACCTCGCGGTCCTCCACGTTCAGCGGCTCCGCGTCGGCGGGCGGCGCGGCGCGGCTGGGCTCCGGCCGGGCCACCGCCGGCGGCGGCGCTCCGCCGAACGGCACCGGGGACTCCACGGCCCGCCGCTCCTGCGCGACGCGCGACAGCCGGCTCGCGAACGCGTCCATCGGCGGGGACGTCTCCTTCCTCATGGGGGACGGAGGCTGCGAGCGGCGACCGATGGCCCGCACGGCCGCCGATTCGCTCGGGAATCTGAACTGAGCCCGTGTTTCTTTGGCGGGGGTGTTCTCAGGCGTCGCCTCGACGGCCGCCTCCGGCGGCTCGGCCGCGTCGGCCTCGGCCGGCAGCGGCGTGTGCGGAGCGGAGTCGGCGCCGCAGCGGTCCGCCAGCGGGAACCAGGGTTCGGTGCCGGGGCGCAGGCCGGAGGCGGAGCGCGCCGCGTGCGCCGCCGAGCCCGGCAGCGGCGAGCCGGCCGCCGGCGCGGGCGGGGGCGCGCTCGACACGGACGCGGCGCGCTCCTCCGTGCGCTCGCGCATCTGCACCGACAGGCGCCGGCTCTCCGCCACCACGTCGTGTATCTCGTGCCGCGTCCACCTGGTGGAGTCCGCCTCGCGCTGCCTGGAGCCGGTGACGAGCGCGGGGTGCAGGCGCACGGAGTGCAGCAGCGGCGCCAGCCCGCGCTCCCAGCAGTCGCGCGCCGGCTGCCCGCTGCACTCCGCGCGCAGCGTGTCGATCAGCGTGCAGGGGTGCGTCGCGTACAGCGCGTGGAACAGCGCCAGCTGCGCGAGCTGGAGGTGCGCGCGGGCGGCGGGCGCGGGCGGCGGCTCCAGCGCCGCGGGGCGGAGCAGCGCGTCGGCGAGCTCGGGCCAGTGCGGCGCGGCCAGCGCAGGCGCGGCGTGCAGCAGCGCGGCCAGCGTGAGGAGCGCGTGCAGCAGCGGCAGCGGCTCGCGCTCCTGGCGCGCCGTGCGCAGCAGCGCGGGCGCCAGCGGGTGCGCCGGCAGCCGGTGCAGCCAGGGCGGGCGGCGCGCCACGAGCGGCGCGAGCGCGGCCAGCGCGTGGTGGCGGGCGGCGCGGTCGCCGCGCAGCTGCTCCAGCAGCGCGTCCAGCAGGTGTCGCGCGTGCGGCTCGGGCGCGCGCGCCAGCAGCTCCAGCGCGCGCGCCGCGCCGGTGCGCGCGTGGTACAGCAGCAGCGCACGCGTGAGCCAGGGCTCGCGCACGGCGCCGTACAGCGCTCCGACCGCGTCGGCGGCGTCGCGCCCTTCCAAAAGCGCAAACACCTCGCCGGCCTCGCAAGCTGCCAGCATCTCCGACAGCCTGCAACGCCGACGCAAACACAGTTACACAGTTGTACATGATACGGATTCTTGGCGCTGCCCGAGCGCGGCGAATGAGCGTGCTGTCGGCCGCTGGATCAGTGTTGCCACATTCATCGCAGCGAACAAAAGCCCTGCTGCACCGTTGCCCCCTACCAATGCAATACTATTATCCTTCTACCTCATTAATCCTCACTAACACTTTTTTCGTTAATTTTGTTTGTTGTGCTTTCTATAAATGTTAATTTAACCATAATTTTTAAATACCTGACATAAAACAAAAATTGTTTTCAAAATACTGCTAATATTATAAATTGGAAAGTTGGTACGTGGGATGTTTATTACTCGTTTACGTAAAAACTACTGAATGGATTTCTATATTATTTTACAATAATATATGTTATAAATCAAAATAAAATATAGGCTACAATTTATAAATTTATTGTGTAAATTGTCCAAAGAATGTATGATCCGATGTCACTACAAGTTATCTCGCAGAGTTCCCAATCTCCTTGGCGTTGTCCGGGCGGGGGCGCCGCCACGCAACTTGTAATTAAAGGTGCACCGTTTTGGTGACGCGCCGAGATGATGCAACAGAACCCGGTTGCGAGTCACAGAACCAGGAAGGCACACTGCGACGGACACAATTTGACCCGGAGAAGCCAACGGAGACAATGTTCTTGTTCCTCGCATCCCAATCGTACTCAGCAACTTGCCGTTCAATTTTAAAGGCCTGCAGTTCCATTAAAATCGCATCGCGGCGCCATTTTCAATGACGATCAACAAATCGCAGGGCCAAACCTTGAAGGTAGCAGGCTTACGTTTGGGTACGCCATATCTTACATTTTGAAATGCAACTCTAATTATTAATGTGATAATTTGAATGACTTAACGTTACTTCTTTCCTACGCCACACTAAGAGAAGCTCCAAATACTAATCCTGCGCAGACGACGTCGCGGGCACCAGCTAGTTATATATACGGTTGAAAATAGGTACATTGCGTCTTGGATTATTGCTAAATATATTTCTTATGGCCCCATCACATGTAACTGTACAAAACGATCTATATCTCTATTTGTTCAATGCCGATCCTGTATCATCGCTGATAAGTAAAATTATGACTTATAGCAGCAGCCCCGCGTCGCGGTGCAGCAGCTAAAGTCTTGGTTATATTACGTTGTAGTAAACTATTTACAGAGGAAGTTACAAGAAATATGAGCCACGGGCACCATGGTGTTTTTTATATAGATACCATTTGTAAAAATCCAGAGTGACCTCCATGGGTGCATTTTTACAACCGCTACTCTTTAATACAAACAAAAAAATATTTACGAA
Organism: Parides photinus; assembly: GCA_018247975.1. Lineage (NCBI taxonomy): Eukaryota > Metazoa > Arthropoda > Insecta > Lepidoptera > Papilionidae > Parides > Parides photinus. Next base: position 10,889 of record DWHU01001719.1, read on the forward strand.
CGAAGACGGAAACTTTAAAATTAGTTTAAAAATCGACCGAATTGGGATTTGAATGAGAAGGACTTTGAACACGACTGATCAAAATTTTCGTTCAGTTGATATTAAGTAGAAATCAATTCATATTAATTAATTTTAAATTTTATTATTTTAGTTATTAAAGTTTCTGACAAATGAGTATATTACAAAGTTATAATATATTAAACTTTGATATATTTAACATAGCGCCATCTATTGCATTTAATAGATGGCACTAACTCAATTCGGTCTACAGATGTCAACTGTGTGTTACATTATGACTGTCAGATAGTAGCAAATGATTTGAAATAAAATAATATTGAGACTATAAATTGAGATATAAATTATCCTATTTATTTTATATTGCATCAAACTGCATGCAGTGTACAAATTTTATTAAAAATCGGTTAAGTAGTTAAAGAGTCCATCCCAGAAAAACACTGAAATGTTATAATCCAAAAAACACTTTGGTTGCCTAAACAAGTCAATATATTTCAAGACGAAACTATAAATACATTATACAAGGCAACACAGTTGTGTGTCAAATTATCAAAATTTATAATGCCATTAAATTATATGTAATTACGGCACAATAATTACTGCTGCAACTTCACTAGTAATACTATATCAGAATAAAAAAATAAACTTATACCTATCACAAATTCTCGCACTATTTTGAATTATTCAATAAACATGCTAC
>DWHU01001720.1:0-11600 GCA_018247975.1 Parides photinus
TTTTTTTTTTTTTTTTTTTTTTTTTTTTTTTTTTTTTTTTTTTTTTTTTTTTTCTTTTTATTTAATGCATGTTATAGTGTTAAGTAAATTAAAACTTATCTCACTTCCATTTAATCTTAATATATGTAAATTACGTGTCACAGTGTTTGTCTGCGGTGGACTCCTAAACTACTTAACCGATTTTAATAAAAATTGCACATCGTGTGCATTTTGATTTAAGTTGAGTGATAGGATAACTTATAATTTAATTTGTAGTTGCACTATTATTTTATTAATATCTGATATTCACAATTATGTATTACTTCCAAACATTACCAACAGACGTTGATCACTGTTGACTGGATTGAGTTAGTATTCAATAGATAGTGCTGTGGTAAATGTATCAACGTTTAATATTAACTATAATTTAATATCATAACCACAACGTGTTGCTGAGGCTAAAGGATAAGTTAAATTTATATTGTAGAAACGCAATACAGTAAAATTTACTGTTACTACTTTTTATATTTTGGTGTTTACATGGCTGGATATACTTTACTCAGAATGAAGTGTAACAAAAAATCTACTAGTTGTAAATATTTTTTAATTGAAGCTTTTTTGCTATGGTAGATTTAGTGTTTTTTTTTTAAGTTTGAAATATTATAGGTCTCTCAACAATCCGCGCATTGGGGGCCAGCAATCGCTGGGCGGAGCGCGGCGACGAGATGGTGGAATCTTGGCAGCGTGCTGCGTTGTGCGGCGCGGCTGCAGCGCAGTGGCTCGCCTTGCGGTTACAGACCGTGGCCGGATTCGCAGTAGCAGCCGCGGCGCTGCTCGCCGTCCTGCAGCGCACCATGCATGCAGCTGACCCCGGTGAGGACGCGTTCTGATATACCACTTGCATAACACTTTGTCGTCCGCACGTCACCAAAAAAGTTATTTGCATGGCACTGACAGCCCTAATTCGGATTACGTGATTAACCTGAACAAAAATGGACGGGTATGTAGGTAAAATATTAATCATTTTAGAAATCAAAAGTGAACAAATTGTATCCGAACAGTGTCACACATCTGTTAGATACTATGAGGAAAGTAAAGGTCATTGACTGATAGATCCAAAGCAACTAATCACTTACGTAGTTGCAAAGAATGTGATATTCTTTAAAATGCCACGCTTATGCCCTGAATTGAAAACCGCTCCTGTTGCTGTGCGAATTTCGCGAATTTGTTATTGAATGATAAATGACAAATGTCAAAATATTTAATTTTTGGTAGGACTCATCGGTCTGGCCATATCGTACGCGCTTTCGATGACGTCGATGCTCAGTAACGTTCTCAATTCCTTCACTGAGACGGAACGAGAAATGATAGCCGTTGAACGAATTGGAGAATACATTACACAGGTTCAGTAACAATTTTTATGTATACTAACACTTGTCGTCAATTATACATGCTGTTATATATTGGCAGATTTGTTATACCGGAATAGTAGTTACTTAGGCAGGTTCAAAAACCCTACCTATTAAACTCCATAACATGTCCTTATCTACATATATCCTGGGAATTAACCTGCACCACGGAGTCAGTTAGCTTTGACAAATTCCAAAATCTGTTAACAGGTTGAAAGTGAAAAAGTAGATGGGGATCCTCCACCATACGGTTGGCCTTCTCATGGGGTCATCAGTTTTGAGGATGTGTACCTTAATTATAAGTAAGTTTATAAGCTTTTGTTATTCTCTGTTTGTATTACACCTTATGTGGTGATAAAATAAAAATAATTAAATATCTTATTCGATAAATATAATCATTAAATTGGACACTACACTGTTCACAATTACTGTCCTCAATACACTGGCTCGTCGTTCGACAACTCTCCAACTCGTCCACAACGAATCTCCCACGAATAATCTCCTCCGCCGTTTTTTTTGGACGGATGGTTATGTTTACTTGTACCCGAAAGAGGATTAATAGTTACCGCGGCCTTAAGCAAGCAATGCTCAGAGAGCACTTAGCCTAAGGCCTAATGTATTGTAGCTATGCTGGAAGTTTACCCGGATAGGAAAATCCGTTTAGCTCTTAGGTCGCATCAACGGCCGTTCCATGGTGTGACTAGAGCCTAACGGCCCCCGATAGGGGACCTCGACTTAGACTGTCGCTCAGTTCATGTTTAGTATTTCGATTAAAGGGCGCCCCGGAGGACTGAACCTCGGCTTGATCGAATCGAAATCATTACATGAAGAACCCGTGCGGCTTTAATCCATTGCAACATAAACACGAAGTAAAATCACTACAAAAAATGTTATCATTAGGTTTATAATCATCGACTGTATTTAAATTATGGGTAAATCATATTAGAAAGCACTCCAAGATGTAGCTACTTATTATGGTCACGACCCTTAATAATTAGGTATCGACAATGAAGAAGAAGAATATTAGTTGTATTTTACATTTATACAATATGAACCGTCATCGCTGTGTGAAAAGCACACAAGTTGTTATTTTCTGTATTACAAGCGAAACATTTGCATTTGCAGCCATCATTCGAACAGCATAACTTTCTTTATTATTGCAATGAGTTAATGATGAAGTGTGTAGCGGTGAGCGTACTGCCGCGGCGTTGTGCGGTGTACGGTTCGCGTGCCGGCCAAACGAGAGGCTCGCGGTGGTGGGCCGCACGGGCGCGGGCAAGAGCTCGCTACTGCGCGCGCTGCTGCGACTCACGTCACCAGCCAGTGGTCGTGTGCTCATCGACGGAGTAGACGTGGCCACGCTCCACCTGCATGCTCTAAGGTGTGTGCATAAACATTAATGAGTAAGAGGCAATGTAGAGAGTTAATGCATTTCTTTTGATCCAGCTTTCCATTATGTCTTGACTTAGTAAAAGTTCTGATGTACCTATTGTCAACAAACGTGCACACATTTGGTAGATCGCGCATGGGTGTAATACCGCAAGAGCCGTTTATATTCACGGGCAGCGTACTCGAGAACGTGGATCCGCTACGTCAGTATGGCGAGGCGGACGCGTGGCGTGCATTGGAAGCGTGCGGCGCAAGCGAAGCGGTGGCGGCTCGGGGCGGTCTGCACGCGGCAGCCGCGGAGCTTTCCCGCGGAAACGCGCAGCTGCTATGTCTTGCGCGCGCGCTGCTCCAACGTTCCAAGGTAAAGGGTCTATATCGGATCACATATCATTAGACCTCACGTTGTCCTCGATTCTGGGCGTGGCGGTCCGGCAACGCAAACACCGCGTACACGAGGTACACCCGCGTTCCGTGGCGGTACTAAAATTTCCGACACAGGCGAATTTAAACGGAGAACGGGCTCCCCACGTCTTTGATGACTGAGTGGTTTCGCCAGAAAATACCAAAATCCGGACACAAACTTAAAACCGGTCGGGTATAACTACACTCCTAACAGGAATGGTAGCGGGTTTTTAGGTTAAAATGAACGAGGTCGTGGATCCCAGCTCCGCGATCCCAGTATCAGATAAGCTGTTTAACTAAAACATGGCTCGCAACGCTTACATCAATAGAGAATACCTAAAAGGTCTAGATTTTTACCGCCAAAGTTAAAGAAATGACGTAAGAGTACTAATGAAATTAAATAATCTTGACATTCTCAAAATATTTATTACACTTTTAACGAATTAAATTTATCTGTTATTATCATAAAAAATATTCAATATCAGATCTTCATTTAATATAGGCTAGGCTAGTGCTATATTCTGATTATAATAAGCGGAAATATAGTTCATTGGTAAAGCGCACTAGTCTAAAACAGAATCTGTATAATTATGTATTTTGTCTACAAAATTAAACTTACACATTAACTATTGTATCTGTATCTAGAATTAAAATCAAACCAGTTTGGTTTAAAGGAGTAGACGAGAAATAATTCAATAACATTTCAGATATTACTAGTGGATGAGGCGACTGCAAATCTCGACCAAGAAGCTGAGAGGTTGATACTGGACACGATTCGTTACTCGTTCAGCGGCAGCACCATTTTGTTCATAGCGCACCGCATAACCGGCGTGCTCGAGTGCAACCGCGTGCTGGTGATGGGTGGGGGCCGTGCGTTAGAACTGAGGGAACCCGACGATGCGCTCTCAGACCCTACTTCACATCTCTACAGGCTCTTACATCCTGAACAAAACTGAAACTTATAGTACCAAAATGTGACGATGTCGATGAATTCTGTCGACTATGTTATTATAAATATTGATCACTTTGTAGGTTATGTATTTTGATATCCATTATGTTCCGAATAAGATTTAATATACAGTTAACAGTCTCCGTGGCACAGATTGAGACCACATAATATAAAGATTGGTTCGTAGCCTCCCGCCGTATCAGCATTGTTATTGTACCATGTGAGAATCGAAGTGTTCACTACTACCTGCTGTTACTCAACGTGAAATAAATTCCATGTGTGCACTGCAGGAATAAAGGCGATAGATGACAACATTATTTTAACATAAGTTAGAAACCGAACTCTTTCTAATAAATAAAATTCTGACAAATAAAATTTATAAAAATGAAGTGAATTGTGATTGATTGATGAGAATGTACTGGAAAAGATTATACTCACCAGTATTTTAACGAAAGACTGATAAAAATCATGTCTTATACTTTTTTTGAGAAGTTTTGAGTTGGAGTAAATAAAATTTGATTTTATAAAAGTTGAGATATTGTTTGCCTACTAGTTTCGTATTATATAGACTAGTCAAAGGTAAAAGTTACGTATTACTTTCGATGATAAAAAATATCGCTTAAATGTCATGAATGCAATTCTATTTAATAATTATTTCTATAAGTATTTCTGTTACTTTATATTCTAAAAAAAGGTGCTTTTGATGATACAGAACTAAATACAACAAGTAAAGAAGCATTGCTTAGCAAATGGCAATGAGGCTTTATTCGCGCAAGAGATTCAAATAGTTCATTTGATAAACGTCTTTTTGATAAATCACACCTATGAAGTTTCGTTTTGTTTAAATACAATTAATATGTATTTCATGGACTGGTACCGCCCTTTAGAGAGTTGCCGTATATAATGATTACTACATGATTAAATGGAGATTAATATTAACAAAGACTCAATATCGAACCTCGTATAAATGATGATTTTGACGAACCATGTTAACATATTCCAACTTATTAACATAAATAAAAAAAACAGTTTCCGTTCTGATCGAGATATACTCATAGCAGTTGTTTCTTCCCACTATTTGTAGTCTGTGGCACAACTGTTGTAATTATAAGAAGACGCAAACATACAGATTTAGATTTATTTATAGTAGAATAAGAGAAATGTGTATCAAAATTTACGTTGGTCGAAATCGTTCGAAAATCTTTGGTCATCACCAAATTTGTCAGTCGTCGAGCAGGGCAACATGGACGCACGGATGGACAGCAAGTCACAATAGGGTTTTTCTTTTGTGTTGTATGCAGGTAGTTTTAATTTATACTTTATATATATTGTAGTTGTTTTAGTCTAAAATAAACGATATTAATTCAATTGAAGCAATAAAAAAAATCAACAGAGTTTATTTTATCAAAATTAAGAAAATTACACTTATAAATTACGTTCCTCAGGCTTCTTGTATGGATATTAGATGTATTCAAAAATTTCTTCTTCTGTGGAAATTGGCACTGGTTCACCAGTAATACCTGTAAATATTTTATTATAACAATAACAAGTTACAATCTGACAAGCAGAATGTGAGATGTCTGCCAGGTTGTTCGACGTTCAGGAGAGGTTACGAGGAGGAGGATGTATGTAAGACGCGTAGTATCCCTCGCGCTTGATATCAGTTTAGGAGAGGTTTATGTTTAGTTTATGATTGTCATTAACTCGTAAATATTTAACTGGTCTTTATTATTGTTCAATAAAAGCACACTGTATTTAAAAATAGGAAATTATTAACAATCGTATTACCTACCGGTAAGACTTATGGGTCTCAAAGAATATTCGTTAAGTGTGAAACGCTTTTCCAAAGCATGTGTGCGCATTTCTTTGTTAAAAACATCACTTCCCGTAAAGTACAGAACTGCGCAATAGAATTGGTCGCAGGGAATAAGCCTTATATCCAAACGTCGTGCAGGCAAACCTTCAGCAAGATAGCATACGCCCTTGATAAAAAATAATTGTTAGTACATTACCAATTGTGGCAAAAATTTTAACTTTTAATCATGAACGTCATATATGTATACTTTATTAGTTTACATCATAATAAGTTACTATATTCGCACAGAGTTAAATATATGCTTAAATTCCATTACATGTATAAATATTAAATATATTTAAAAAATCGTGTAAATATTTCTTCTTGACAATATTGCTATTCAAAATACTGGTTACCCAGTAGGATGAACTAATAAATATTTAATATACAAATGGATGCCCTGTTTACGAAGCTTAGTAAAACTAAACTACCTTTACAGTTCTTTAATTTTATATGTACGTCCATAGTTAAATTAAAAATAAACAAATAAATTCCGTATGGGCCGAGCTAAATAAAACCGTTTGAAAATAATAGCAATTAAGCGAGAAGACGAACTGTTTCATATTCCATGCAAGTGCCTTTTTTGATGTAATCCTAAAATTTTATCCGTTTGTTACCGTTTAGAATGAGGTCTCAGATCTCTCAGCAAACTTAATCATCTATTCTATTAAATATTTTTTGTACCATAAATTTGGTTTCTCCCATTGAAATTACGTCGATTATTAGGCCTCTTAAGTTGCTAACGATTTTTTTCAACATATTTTCCCCATGCTTTTTCTTTGTGTTGTTAACCTTTAATAAGGGATGCGTTATTAAGACGTCAATGTCACCGCTTTCTAATTTTCCACGTCTAAAATATTTCAATATAAAGTTATTTCAGTTAACTGGATAAAGACAAAAAACATAGTAAAATTACATGTATCGGTTGTAAAATAGAATAAAATATGTTATTATAATTTAAAACAATCTTTGCTATATAATTCTTAAGGATTTAAGCGCAGTCAATACAACCTTTAATAATAAACATAAAGCAAATAGAATTTCTGAAAATTAGCTAAAACAGTTGATACCGATGTATATCAAACTTCAGATAGCTTCAATATTTATTACCAAGTATCATATTATACTTTATTTTTTATAATTTATTAGACAAGTTATTAATGAAAACATAAATCATAGCTGTGTTTTTACCTGTAACTTCCACATATTGTCACTGTGAAATCTTTGTCTAGATCATGGATAACTAATCTTATTTTACTGTCTATTTCTTCTATTTCAAGTCGTGGAATTTTCTTCTCAAAGTCTTCAAAATATCTGAAGACAAAATTAAAACAATTCACGTTTTCATGAATAACCAAGGTGTGTCTCAAAAGAAAGTTTAAATTAAACAAGGTAGAAGTTTATCGAAAAAAAAAATGTTTACTATCACTTTGACCGCCTTGTTAGTTACGGGTGACTGACACCATGATTTTGTGGAGATAATTCAAAAACTACAATTACAATTTCGAAAAAAATTTTACTTAGTCCACCATTTCACTGTCCTCTAACTACGTTTGAAATTTCAACCTCCTATTCTTTATAGTTGAGGAGGAGAGACATTGCAATGAAACACACTTTTGACCAGAAAGAACTTTTTGTTTTGCTCAGCCCAATAATAGTAGATATATTAACCATTCCTGCCGATTTTTATTTAATGGCCATTCGGACCAATTTAAAAATTCCTTTAAACCTCATTAGAAAATATTCATAAAACAATATTTCATCTAAGGATACGTATTCTCTGACTAGCCATGTTACTATTCGGCGTCATTATGTCTACATTATTCTGTTACTACAATAAATGAATGAAACTTCAGTCTCAATTATCGGTGTACCTACTAGGCGAGTCTAGAGCAGTGCTTTTTAAACTATGGATCGCGACCCCATTTGGGGTCGCGAGAGATTTTAATGTCAAATATTTATATATACCATTTTATAACATCACTAGAGTTGGCAGAATACAGTGGACTTGCAGCGTTTAGACATGTGCATTTGTTAAAGTTTTTGAGTGATCTCCACCGACAGTAGTAAACGATCGATGATCCTTATAAAAACATCATCAAAAAATATTAATTTATTTTTCTTTAATCATTGTATGGGGTCGTCAAGAAACTCGATGGGGTCGTGAAAGTCAAAAGTTGAAGAAGGTCGGTTCGGTCTAGAGATATAAAAGTGGCACAGATGCTAGAAGGACGGTATCTACTCCGATTTTATACCAGACGGGAAAGAATATTTCCAATGTTATTCTTGGAAAATCGGTACCAACATAAAGGAGAGAGTGCGTACCTCGTAGAACAGATAAACATTGGATACTTAACTAGCTGGAATGGCGATCGTGCAAAGTTGGTAGATCTTCACGAGGTAGACACTGAACTAAAATATCATCATCCAATTTGGTATAAGTTAAGAGCAAGTACCTAAAATGTGAAACATCCGGTTTTCAGGAATGGTTCATAAGACACCTACGTATGGGGGTTGAAGCTGCTCGCGTTCGTAGGAAATACTTGAAACATGAAACCCACACGTGTCCGCCGGGTAGTGCCAACGAGCAGCAAACTCCGGTGGTAGGCTTCGACCGCTGGCTCCCGGTACCACCCATCAGCAAAGTCATGCCGCCAAATGACTTTATCGTGTTCCGGCATGATGCTCGATGAAGCCACATGAGGGTAGGGTCTTTTTCTCCCTCATCCTGTTCACTCGTGAATAGCCTACTTATAGGCTAGTGCGCTTTACCATCAAAGACATCACCGCTTACCATCAGGTGGGATCGTAGTCGAGCGCTATTCTATAATAAATAATAAAAAAAATCTCTGCATCGAACATTTATAGAATTGTGACATTAGAGTGATAGGCTGAAAGGTTATATACATTCGAGTAAAAGAATTGTCTTGTGTCTAGGTTCCGTCTTACTGCTGAATATAAATTTTCGTCCGCAATCACCAGTTACCACTAGTACAGAAAAAAGTTAAATACAAAACTTTTAAAATTAAATTATATACTTATTCTAAATATAGTTTGAAAAATATTGTAACTTATTTTAATCCTAGAAGCTGATGGTGGTTTAATAAATGTTTATTTCTGTTAAGATCTTCAATAGTTCTAATACCATTTTTTAAGAGTTCAAAAGCTTTCACTGAACTAATCCCTGAGATTCGTGTTAGAGTATTAATGGTTTGTGCTCTATCATCATTACGTATGTTTACAATCTTTTTTAAATATCCTGTAGTTATGAACTCATCGATTTTCTTTGAACTTTTATCCCCTGTACCTTTTAATTTTTTGGCCTCTTGGCCCGATTCAATTCTTTTCGGAAGCGAAGCCAACACGCCGGCTGCTTTTTTGTACGTATTATATTTATGTACATTACGGTTAACATTTTTTCGTACTCTGCTAGTTCAATTAAAACATTACAAAAATCTTCATTAAAATTCGATGATCCACATAGGTTTTTATGTTTACTCATCACGCAATAAAAAATATCAAAAATGTTTTTCTTGTGGTTATGTGCTTCTCAACAATGTAATATTTGTTATTAAGTTATCATCTAAAAAAAATAATGAAGCTGTATAAAGCACATTTGAGCAATGTTGACACTAAACATGACATTTATAATATAAAAAAAAGATACAATTTCAATAAACGTCAAAGACAAAATAATAATAGAAAATGCTATTTTGAGGTTGTTTTAATGTTATTGTCACAAATTTTTAGTTACGAGTGTTTGCACTGGACAATGTATTACGCTATCTATATGTCTTATACCCTAAAAAAGTGTAACAAAAAAGAATACCTGTAACATCAAAGTGCAAAGAAGTTCGTGATGGATAACGTAACAGAAAAACTATTGGAATGTTTTGGCCATCGAAAGTTTAAAAGTGAACTTCAAGAACAAGCCATTCGTGCAATTGCCAGAGGTACTTTTTTTATATAAATAAATCATCATAAACAGTTAATTAGATGACTTTATACTACAATTTTGACAAGTGTGATATTTTTAATATCGTTACTGTCATAGCGTTACAATAATTGCGGCACCCTGCGCTTTAAAATAGAAATATGTTAGTATTAAAATAGTTCACCCACTGTTTAGATTTTGCAATATGTCCAAGTAATGTATATTTATTTTATTACAATTATAACCAAGATAACTGACAAGACAGTATTGAAGTTAAAATTAAACAGGGACATCTATTGGGAACTCAACTAACGTTGTTAATAACAATAGTTCTCAAAAAATAAAATGTAATGTTTTTTTTATTTTTAATAGTGTATCGTTGAGAGATTAGAAATCTAGAACAATTTTTTCGAATTCTTTTACATTAGAAATATTCGTTTTGGAATAAAAAAATGTCAGTATATAATCTTTCTATAAACTTTGCTCTTTTTGCTCAACCTTATGTACCACTTTTTAATAATTTTTTTTTAACAAATTAGTTTTCTATTAAATAAAAAACGTTGTTAAATTATGTATCCAAAACTTTTAATAAATTTGGAAGATGTTTAAAAATTATGTTTTTAATAGTTTTGTTACTATTAACAATAAATCTTTCCAATTCAGTTATAGATATTGTGTAATAAATAATGATTTCAAGCTTTATAAAAACACTATGCATAAATATGAATTGTTAAATATAATCTTCAATTTATATTACTTGTACCTGTTATTTTTTAGGTGTACATGATGTTTTTGTTTCAATGCCCACTGGCTCTGGGAAGTCTTTATGCTTTCAATTGCCTGCAGTTTTGCAGAATAATAAGGTTGCTATTGTTTTCTCACCTCTGCTAGCACTAATTAAAGATCAAATTGACCATTTAACTAAATATAAAATACAAGCTGAATCAATTAATTCAAAAATGACATCAAAAGAAAGGGAAAGAGTCATTAATGATCTTAGAAGTATGAAACCAAACACAAAGTTTTTGTATATCACACCTGAACAGGCCTCTACAAGCACTTTCAAAAGTTTAATGGAGCATCTAGTCAAGTATAGAAAAGTTTCTTACATAGTTGTTGATGAAGCACATTGTGTTAGTGAATGGGGTCATGATTTTCGACCTGATTATTTAAAATTGGGTGTATTGAGAGAGACTTACAAAAATATACCATGGGTAGCTCTCACCGCAACTGCAAGTGTAGAAGTAACAAAAGATATCCTCTGTAACTTAAAGTTACTACAACCAATTGCACAATACAAAACACCAAGTTTTCGGAAAAATCTTTATTACGATGTAGTTTATCAGAATTGCATTCAAGATGAAATTGGTGACTTGTGTGAATTTTTGAAGAAGAGTTTAAAAGAAGATGAAAATGTGAAACCAGTAAGTATTTTTTTTTTTTTGGATATTGATATCCACTCGTTCTCCTGTGAAATAGAATATAATCAGCGGCGTAAGGCCGGGAGTAGCCGAGCACGGAAGGCGCCCGGCCTGTAACCTCCCTTTTATGTAGCAATGCTCGAGGGCTTCCCCAGAAGCCTCGGCTCGGGCCGCTATTTTATTTCATTTGTTATTCACCGGGCTGGGGCGCCGTCGAGCTCTTTTGACGCTTCGACGGTCGCTCCGCGGAGTGACTAGGCTC
>DWHU01001721.1:0-11593 GCA_018247975.1 Parides photinus
TGCCAAGCTTTTGTAAACTCCCCCGGTTGTGAAATATGCATAGATCCATATGGGAGATGGCGGGATGGGCCCGTTCTCCACTCAATATCGCGACTAGATGGCTTTCTAATCGCGCCGGAGTACCCTCGCACATAAATATTTCAGTAACGCGGAAAAATGTTCGGGAAGTAGGCGAGACGCGAGTTCGAGACGCGCCTCAGTAGGTCAGCGTCGCTCCAGCTTAAGGCCGCCTCCGCAGCTCCTCCCCCGCTAGGTAAGACGCCGCGGGGTAGCCGCTACCCTCTCGAACTTTGCTCCGGCCCTCTCCGCCGACATCAAAGCGACGAGTCTTGTTATTACTTTACGCGCGAAAAGAGGCGAAAAACAACCCCCCCGGCTGAGGGTAATTCCTTGGACTGTAGCACGCACTCTACGATTCCTTTCTCGTCTATTAATAACGCGGATAATAATAGAATTTCCTCGTTGTACGCTGCGACGGTTGTCAGTTTTAAAATTAAATTTCGGTCTCGTTAGCCCGCGTTGTGTGCTGCACGGAAATATACTTACTACGTACACGGAATATTTAATAGTTCAATAAATGTAACTTTCGCTGCAACGCTCGAATTCAGTTGTAATTTGTTGTTGTTGTATGTAAACGTACTAATATACTACAAGCAAGTGAAAATGGTAGCCGTGATAGCCGAGTGTTTTGGGTCTACGGCCTCCGATTTGGATTATCACTCGCTTTATCCGCCAACCCGCACTTGGCCAGCGTGGTGGATTAGCGTCAAATACTGTCGCATTATGAAAGACGGCCGAGTTTCTGCAGTAGAAACATATAGAGGGCTGAAAAAAAAAACTGTATCTCTGTATTATATGATAACGGTCAAAATTTAATATTTTTCTTTCATTATCATTGTCTGGTTTGAAAGGCACGAGGTTATTGTTGTATGTTCGGGCTAGACCTTCAAATACGGCGAGGCGTTCGTACGGCGACGTTAGCCGAAACATCGTTTCGTATGTACGCGGTGATCGAAAGGGCGGAGAAGGACGCCGCGGCCGTCAACCCGGCCGACGACGCCCGCGACCGATCCTGTCGCACGATAAGCAGCGCTGACGTGGCCGGGAGATTACTCTACACTCACACGTACACAGCGATATATTAATAACAACCGAGATAAACAAACACAATAGTATAACCTATAACCACGGGCGTGCGCTCCATATAGCCAGAAAGGCAGTGCTTTATTTGCCTTTCACAGATTTTGTAATAAAACCTTCGCTCATCGGAAATTTTGCAACAAGACTTGTTCTGTCGGCATGGTTTTCGACTTAGAAAACCGTCGCAGGGCTGTGGCTGTGCCGAAAATCTATAAAAGTTAATGTTTTTGTGACCGATTACTCCGCCGCATACCCAGCGTCATAATCCTGTGAACGCCACTGCCTATAACTCACAAGTAATAAATCACTAATTCCCTAAACAACATTAACACGTTTCAAATCAGTGCATTTAACTGTATAGCCAATATGGCTGTGATAGCCTAGTGGTTACGGACCTCGGGCTCCGAAACGAGGGTGTCAGGTTCGAATCCAGGCGCGTTTAAGGCTTAAAGAAATTAAATATCACTGGCATTCCCAAGGAGGGTTTAGCGTCAGGCAGGCGGCCGGCTGGAAAAACCATTGCCAATACCTTAGCAGTGTGTTTTGCACAGATCAGGACTAACACAATGTGCAAACATCAAAAAAAATATTGGGAAAATGGGCGAGATTAAAAAAAATCAGTGCATTTAACAAAAGACTTTAATGATCGAGTTAGAGAGTGTATGTGAATTTTTCGTCTGTGACAATTGTTTAATTGATTACACCGTTCAAGATTCTTATCAGACTAAAATGTACGTTGTTGAAGTGTTGGACTGGCAGAGCAGCTGGCACGGCATATTTACTTGTCCTAAACACAAGTGACTCAACCACTCGCGGACACCTTCGCGATGAACGTGCCGTTGTCTAGTTTGTTTACTTGCGCGAAGAACATCGGGAACACACAAAATACTCAGTAATAGCGCACTGCAGTTAGTTTACTATAACAAGCGAGACAAAGGAGACATTCATAGTACAGTCGTTAATATTTCATAAATACTCTCAACCTTATTGCTTTTATCGGTTTGTTTGTCCAACTACTTCGTCGGTGCTTAATTTCAATTTCCCGAAGCAATCGGACTAATTGACAACGAACGACCGAAGCCACGACTAAAAGTACACATGTAAACAAAACAAATGGACCGGTGGTATCTCGTAGGCGTACACGGGAATATACTTAGGGTCCAGAGAGTCGACCCATGATAAATGAGCCGACGCCCGACTGCGCTCCGATTCTTCTCTTTACTTTGCCCACTGTCGGGCGCGCGGCGGGAAATATGACGCGGGCACACGAATGTGACACAACTGGAAAACACAATAAACATTATTCCGATTGAAATGGATCGCCACCGCGCGAGACGTTAACAAATAGCCGTAATGTAAATTTCAAATCGTTTGTAAATTTATATGCAGCTGTCACTTGCCCGTATATCTATAATATATTGTGTCTCTCCGATGATGTAAATTTCAATGCGACTATGACTTTCTACGTTTTATAATAAAAACCGCTTCTCGTGAGTAAATTTCGGACGGCTTAAATAACAATGCGGGTATGTTATTTTGATGTTGTTAATACATCCTAAAATTATGTTAAAAACAAATGGGGAAGCGAGCGTGGTGCAGGTTGAGAAGTGCGACAACCTTTGCGCGTCGCGTAACGCGTCGCCGTAAGGTGCACAACCGCGCAGCCGCCGCTGCCCCACAATCTAAAGGACACCGGAGACAGAGTCGCCACAAAGCGACACGACGAGCGCCGAGAATACGCAAACAGGTGTCGGCTCCGAGGTTATATTTGCATATAAATAGAGTTCCTGCTTAACTGTAACGCAAGCGCGCCCCCCGCGCCCCACGCGCCCCCCGCGCGCCGCCGCCGCACGCACCGCTCCAGGAGCTTCTATTTACGAACGGTGATGTAACGTGGGCCGGTGGAGCAGCGGATGAGCCGGCCCAGGACTAGTAAAACTGCTCGCATTCACATCTCCTTTTTACTCCATTTGTAATTCTAACCGTCGACGACGCGTCGTTAAGGGCGATTCTGCGGGCGGCGCTGCGACTTTTTCTACTAGGGAAGTTATTACAATGCGCCGCTGGAACCGGTCCGGGTGCGGGCTAGGAAGCGGTCGCGGCATTTTATCGGTGCCCCGGCATATCCCGTCGCTAGAAAAACCTCCGCGCTCGCGGCATAGGAATTTGACGTGCACTCCATTAATAATTGAAATAGTTATAGATCGATGCAGAATATTGTCGGAAAATATTATCTAAGAGACGCTGTTTTTAGATTTTTTTGACTTAAAATACACGAACGGCTCACGGCCGGCGACCGGTTCCGCAGCACTTCCGTTGCCCATATTTTAAGACCCGCTCGTTACATCATAGAATTGTTGTCCGCGCTCGTCCCATGCGTGGGCGCAGGTGACATGCAAACTGTTCATTTTTTACAGAGAGAGAGCGCAGCTAGTTCTGTTATCCGAGACTCCTCTTATTTGTGTTCGGTTTTTTTTTATCGAAGCCGAACGTTTTCTATTTGTTCCGTCGGGCCCTTTTTTGCTGGGTTGCACCGCCCGTCTCCGAAGGTTCGGAGCGTTGTTACGAGGGCGAGGCGGTCGGGCGAGGGAGGGCGGCGGGGAGCGGAGAGGGCGGCGAGTGGGGGCGTTCCCCTCCCCCGGGCGGGCCGTCCTTGGCCCGTGCGTTCACCTTGGCGCGTTGCGTTGCCCCGGCACAGGTAACTAAGTTCCGCGAACTACGTGATTTCTATGGCTGTCCGAATGTGTATCTGGATTCGGTGCCTCCGGGACCCGTTCGCCCGTCTCTAATCTTACTGAGAATTCTGAAATGGAACACTGCTGCCCCCGGCGGTGGTTGCAACCTGACCGGCGATGTCCCGGGTAGGCTTACACCGTCTAATGCCTCGGATTTAGGTCACGACCATCCGCGCGGCACTCGCGTCGCGTCGCGTCGCATCGCGTCGCGTCGCGTCGCATCGCGTCGCGTCGCGGTGGTCCTCCGCCTATCGTCGGATATTTCGATCCCGCTCTAATTGCGACGGTTACACTTAGTTCCTACCCTGCGTCGTATTTATTGCCGATACGTCACTAACTCCACGCGATACTCTGCGACGATCAATATGTACGTCTTTATTACTTGTGCATGAAATATAGAATTATTATTATATTTTATTACAAGCATAATTTAATTAATTAAACGGTATCATTATACGTATAAAGCTTTAAGAAATACATAATTTTCAACGTCCGCTAGAGATGTCATTGTCTTTTACTGAACCGTCATGTAGTGTCAGTTACGAAGGTTCGAAGGACTTTCTGTCCACGAAACCTCTTTAAAATACGTTCTTAGAATGTAGATAAGGAGTGAGTTTTTTAAGTTGTTTTCACAGAAATAAGATAAATGTGAAGATAAACTCGCCTACGAGAGGGGTCAACCGTGAAAGTTTTTATGTTTAAAACTCATTTTGTTGTACGTAACGACGTTAGGGCTGCTCACATTATCAATGCACGAGCTAACGTCGCCGAGCGCTACCACGGAGCGACTACGTGGGCGCCCGTCAAACGCAGTTTTATCTACGTTTGAAGCCGATGCGTTGACCTTATTGCGCCGTCGGCATAAATGTGACCTACAAGTGAACA
Source organism: Parides photinus (assembly GCA_018247975.1). NCBI lineage: Eukaryota > Metazoa > Arthropoda > Insecta > Lepidoptera > Papilionidae > Parides > Parides photinus. The sequence continues at coordinate 4,761 of DWHU01001721.1, forward strand.
TTGCACCGGTGCTATAAGCGTTTTAGTGTTTTCAGCGGCTGCTGTATTGCGTTGAGGGTTCGTTCAACCTGGTGGCGTGCTCGGCTAGCGCGGGATGGGACGGACGGAGTCCCGAAACTCTGTGAGCGTAATCTTATCGCATTAGAGGCCGGACATAGGAAGGGCATTAAATTTGAACGGTCGTCGTGAAGCGGCGGCCCGAGCGAGCGCCTGGAACCGGTCGGCCGTTCGTAAATAATGGATTAGAGGTGTGGCGGAGGCAGGGGGAGGCGGGTGCGGCACGCACTCGTCGCGGTGTTGCGGTGCGCGGGCGGGGGGAGGCGCGGTGAGGTGCGGCGCGCGGGGCGGCGGCTCCGGGGAAGGGGCGCCTCCCGTCGGCTCACAGCTGTTGCGCCCGGGAGCGCAATGCAACGGCGTACACGGCGCGCGCCGCTCGTCCCGGAGCGCAGCGAGAGAGTGCGGGCCCAGTGATCCAGTGATCGATCGCGAGTGTGTGCTGTGCTGCTTGTGTCCGCTAGTGGTGGTGGTGCGTGCGCGTGTGTCCGGCATGGCGTGGATGTGCAGTGCTCTGTCGGGCGGGAGCTGACCCGCCGGCGATGCGATGCTACGCCACCGTCCGAGGTGATTATCCCTCGGCTTAAACCTGCATGACCATGACGGACGCGGGCCCGGCTCGCTCGTATATTGTCGCCATGACTCTTGTAATCATCGGTAAGCAACGCCGTGATTATATATTTTTGGCGCTTATTTTGGACGTTGTAGTGAACTAAAAAAAATATCACCACTCCGTCGGGCGGCGTCGATGGGCTTCTCTTTTTTGTTGCATTTCGACAATGGATGTCGCCCTTTCGCTTAGGGGAGTTTTGTATAGATTAAGGTTCAAGGTTTATTTTTTGTGAATCTACTGGGGTATTAAGTAGGTGGCACACGTTAAATAAGAATTGTTAGTGAATTTTCAAATATAAATCGATTATTTATAACTATATGTCATTGCAATAGTAACCCTATTATGAATAGACGCTATTGGAATATTTATATATTTTCCTTTGATTTATTCGTACTAGTAAATTTTAGCGATTGCATTGGTTTTAATGAGTTATATTGAAACGGTATTATAAAGGTTGGTTTAGTTAGTCGCATAGCTGTAGTGAATCAATACAGTACCATCAATCATGTGTTTACGCGAATTGTCTTGTTCAATTGATTCCCCGGCAGCGTTACGGCGTCGAGTTGCGACGTAATCGTTTCGTATTACGCGAAAAGTCCGTGAGTAACACGCGGATTACCCGGTAACGGTAATTCTGTGTAATCCAGCGTAATACAGCGCACACGCAAGTTAAAAACTGAAAATATTCATAACTAGTTCATCCTCTATCGAAGTAATACGTACTAATAAAGTTAAAGTAGTACTTAAAACGATTTGTGGTGAATATTTAGTAAGATGCATTTTCGAAATTATTGTAAGGATTTATAATAAATTACTATGAAAAGCTTTACTGCGTTACTTCGCAGTTATAAGGATGTAATGCTTGAACAATTTTTTAGATAATTGAAATGGAAGACAGTTTTAGTACATTATTAAAAAGATATTATGTGGCTATCGTTAATTTAATTTGTGGCACTTTTTATTTGTGAATGATATTCATAAGCTATCGGCAGCAGTTCGTTAGCAAAAGGTCGCGATCACTTTGCGAAATGTTTCGCTCGCGCGATAATGACCTTAAGGAGGCAGGTGCATCCAGCACCTTGTGCACAGCCTTCCGCGGTTATTGCAATGAATAATTTATCTATTCCTTATCATCATTCATCTAACAAAGAGCCTGCACACTCGCCGCGACAAATGTTCAGGTAAAACTGAATCTTCCTTTTATGGAGTCGTTGCAAGACCATAATTGACGTTTGCCATAAATTTATCAGGAAGTGTTTAAACTAGGTACTGTGACTAATATCTTTATAATATTATGTGACTTTATCCCTTTTATTATATTTAATTGAGGAAACTATGGCTTAGATTACAACACTAGTATTTTCCTACGTGGCTCTCTCATTCAATTATTCTTTATACGAAACAAAACTTAATAAAAGCACTGGTTAAATTTACTTGTTAAAATTGACTGTGTTAATTAATAACTTGTAATGTATATATTTCATTTTGAAGTGTTTATATTACAACAATGATTTATTTGCATGTTCTGCATACATTATTCATTGATTTAAAGACGTTTCGTATTATATCATTAATTGATATGTCCATAATATTTATAAAAGAATCTTGTTAATTTGTTTGAAATGTGTTAATGGTTTATCAAATAAATTTGACATTAATTAGTATACTAGTTCTCTATATCTATGTCTCATGTCTTTGTAGTACAATACAGTGAGACAGTATGGCCGAAAACTATGAACTGATTTAAAGGATCGTTTCTTGTTAAAGTTAATTATAGTTAACGTCTTTTTGTTAAAATAATACGGTTTAATATTGAATCATTAATATTTCTTTCATCGCTCTTATACTTTCTTTTAGTAAAGTTACGATTTTTCGTCTCGTATATATCTTTAAATGTATTTCTTGTCCTGCAGCCGGCTAATGAATTATTTAGAGTTAGTTACATTAATTCCCTGCATTTAGTAGGTGGTTGCATACTTATCGTCGATTAAGTTGTCGGTTAAAACTTACTTCAATTTTTTATCGCGCCGCAGTTGTAATTTTATTCTGGCATTTATTCTCCCATACCATCCAGTTAAGTTAAAACGTAACCGTTTTTCTACACACCGTAAAAAGATTCGTTTCAAAGGATTTAAGATTTTGAAATGTTATAAAAAATTACATTTACTATACACTTAAGTAAAAATAGAATAAGTTATAAAAAAATGTTACTGCACCCATCTGCCGTAGCGGCGTTTTTTTTTAATTCGTAGAAAACGGTCGAAAATTTTTTGTGTGCAAACTAACTTTGGGGCTCCCTTTTGTTAAATTTTGACAAAGAAACTGCTTTTATTACTTTACTGAGTTAGTTTTACGTTTTGATAATATGCAGTTGGTTAAGTTACGCTTAGAATGTTCGTCTCAAATTCTCGGAAACGTCTGGCTTAAGTTAAATATCTTATCCCTTTCAAATACCTTTTAAATTAAAAGGTATTTGTTGAAAAAAAGCGGTTTAACAACGTACAGTTTTATTCTGCATATTAGACTTATATTTCTTTGTATTGATAATAAAGTCTTTAGCCTAAAATCTAACCATTATAAGTTAAAAAATAACTTACTTATTTTCTCTCTCTCTGGAATAATTTTTTCATGTCTAAGGATCGTAGTTAGTGTTAAAGGTGGTGTCTAGAGGTGATTCGTTGAGCTAATCTTTTTACCACGTTTATAGTTTCATTTTATTATTTTTTTATGGGTAATTGAACATGTTTATAATGGCAACTATATTAGACAAATCTAACTTTAATTAGGCAACAAGTTTCGAGGCAAGTGACAAACACATTAAAACACGACCACTCTAAGAGCTGGCTAAAAGTGTGTAAAAGCTAAGAGTGCACTGACTTAAAGAGCTTTATTTAGGTTTAATGACCTACTAAGAATTGTTTATTGTAACTGATAGTATATTTGTTATAATAAAAAATGTTTGCTTTATATGGATGTATATATAAATCGGTAGCCATTACTACATAGCAGGCGTCGCACCGTGACGTCGCCGCTCGCCGCTGCATCGGCTGCATAATGCGATTTAAAAGCAATCTCAACGGCTCGCACGCTCAATTTCCCTCGCCAAATGTCCAATGATCCCGCGGATTGCTTATGCAAACATCACACTTCACATCTATCCTCTATTCTCTTCTATATTTCCATCCTCTTCTCTTACGTTTCAGCGATGTAAACTCGACCGTCTTTTACTCACAGATTTCTATTAATAACCGCTTAAATGTAAAACCGCTGCGCTTTTTCTACACACAGCTATATTTCACGTGTTCATACATAACTTAAACAAAACTTTCTTATTAACTATAAATACAAGTATATAAGGAGGTCTTAAACTGAACATGGGTAAGACGAAGATAATGTCTAATGTTTATATTGTACCCACGCCAGTTATAATGGGAGGCTCTACATTGGAAGTTGTTTGACGAATATGGGACCTGGGACAAATAGTCCAGTTTGGTAAGTCCTACTTCCAGAAAGAGGTCATTCGACATATCCATATCAGCTGGGCAGCGTTCGGGAGGTCTCAGGATGTTCTTGTCCAGCTACCGCAGTGTCTGAAGTCCAAAGTCTTTAACTCGTGCTTGTTGCCAGTAATGACTTATGGAGCCGAGACGTGGCCATTTACAATGGGCCTTATATAAGGCTTATTAAAAAGGGCAATGGAGAGGGCTATGCTTGGAGTCTCTCAGCGCGGTCGAATCATGAATAAGCAGATCCGTAGAAGAACTAAGATGATATATAGCCCTAAGAATTGCTAGACTTGAGTGGTAATGAGAAGGGCATTTGCTGGAAGGACTGACGGCCAGTTGGGCAGTAAGTTCCTAGAGTGGCGGCCGCGTACCGGCAGTCGAAATACTGGAAGACCCCCACGAGGTGGACCACTGGAGGAGGCCTTTCCCCACCAGTGGGCGTCTGTCGGCTTAATTGATTGACAAGCATATAAATGCTCTTTTCATATTTTGGTTCATTTGCATAAGAATGAGATGAACACACTACGAAGGCAGCAAACAGAGAAAGAGCGAACTGTTGATATATTGACAATCTTTGTACTGATTGAAGTAAGAAAGGTCGGAACGTATTAATTTATAATGAACTAATTAACGTTATACCAAGGAAATTAATAGGTAATTGGGTCGGGTCATAAGGATTCTTTCGTTTCAATTTGATAATACTTTTTTATTATATGTATATTATAAGTAACCAGCGTTCTTAATGGGCTTTTGACTTACTCTTTTAATGATATAATTATGGTCTCTTGTAACCACGCTAGCTAAGAGCGGGTTGGCGAATGTGACTATTACACATATTTTTACAATAACCGAGTTCGTCTTCGTTTGCAATGAAGGATATATAAACTGTAGCCTAAACTATATATATAGTATAAATACATTAATAAATGGATCAAAGAAAAATTTTCTCAAGCAACATGGCACCACCGGCTCCTACCTACCTAGATAATCTTTAGCAACAGAGATCAATCTGCAGTGGTTATAATTATCTGTATATTATACATTAATAGTAACTTTGACTATTTTATCATGTATGCGTGCGTGTGTTTGTTGATAATGTTTATATGTAATGTATCGTATACGGTAGAGATTGCATTGTTCCGGAGGCTGTATGCAGTTCTCAGTGACACACGCTGCGATCCTTTGTCGTTGAAACGTTCAATCCGTTTGATATTACTCATCGGATCTCGCTGAAGGTTATTGCATATTATTGTTTAATCTCTTTGTTAACTAATGCGTTGCGACATTGACATAATTTATATATAGCCTGGGTGACCATGGGATGGGCACGTTGCTGGAAGAACTTATGGCCGATGCCGTAGGCAAAATATTATAGTGACGCCTAATACGTACAGCACAGGACCGTTTTGAGTCGACATCCTTAAAGGCCACGGTATGCCCAGCAGTGGGAGTATGTATGATGATGATATGTAGCTATATATAATTGGGAAAGTTCAAGAAAATTACTGCTAAACAACGGTAGAAACATGTTGGAGATATAAAGAACACCAGGTTTCAATTTTATGTTGATGATCGGATATGGATTCTATAATAGTAAAACGTCAGTTCATATAAATCATCTATAGATGATGATGTCTAATTGATCTAATGTAATTATTAATTATCCGTTTACGACCGGTATTATAAGTAATTCTACATAGTAAATGCATTTCGTAACTGAACCTAAACCGGTTTGTAGTTGTTCGATCATTTATTTACCGTTAGCATTGATTGCACCGTTTTGACACTCTTCCGTTATTTTACGGCTTTGTTATATTTAATAACGTTTACGTATTAAATATACGTGCTGTATGTCTCGGAGAGGCGCGGGTTCGAATCCCGTTCAGTTTGAGCACCTGGTGAAAGGAAATGTCTTGAGGAAGCTAGCATGTTCTAAGAACATCTTTTATGTAAAAGGTCATTTTATCTCTTGCTGTTTATAATTTTGTACATCTATATATTGTATATACCAATGTAATCATTTTAAATTTGATACTTAACTATAATTGCCTGATGAGATGGTGATATTAAAGGTCGATGCAAGCAGCTCACGCGATCTGATGTGTTGTATTGTGATTGTGTCTCCAACAGTGTTGCACGTCCCATACTCTTCATTAAAGTTACTTGTAAAGAGTTCAATGTTTGCAAATTAAAAACGTACAACAATAGCACATGAGACGAAGTTTAAACTGATCTGAAGTCATTAAATAAGTAATATGAGGTAAAGTAAAAAAAAAGTCCTTTAAACGTTGACAATGATCTTTTAGTAAGCTTTAATTTTAATGCACTACTTAATGTATTTTGCTTAATATATAGGCAATAATACGTATTGTCTCAAGTTCAATTCGTTGTATAATTAAAAATAATATATTAACATTAAATAATTTATAAGCTCTACTTCATCTTAAGAGGTGTTATATGATGGAACGCTTTTATAAAGAAATTTATAGTGAATTGTTTCGCGTTATTAAAACCCATAAATAAATTGGTATGGTTCGACCTCGCACCTTTGCTAAGGGTTTGTAGATATTGTTTTAATCGCTGAGTATAGATTGATAACAAGGAGACCTGTGAACAAAGAGATTGTTGGCTTTGTTGGATATATAAATTTACGAGGTAAC
>DWHU01001722.1:0-11588 GCA_018247975.1 Parides photinus
GGGCTCGCATTGTTTACGAGTATACACTACTTCTACTACAATGATTTATGGACCGCCTTGTACCCATAAAAGTGGGGACAACGCACTAAAAGATACAAAAGATGCTAAAGAAAAGTAATATATTTAAAGTTAGAGCGAACGGATATAAAAGTTTGAAGAAATATATGTTTTTTTTAGTCGTTAAACGGATTGTTTGTTTATAACGACAATTATGCACGGCTCTTCCCACGCGCCGCGTGTGATACTCTTTACTATTGCTATCGTGTATATTTAATTTGGATTTATTATCTTTTAATTGTTTACCTATGAATATATTGAATGATTACAGGCATTCTTTCTTAGTAATCCAGTAATCGACTATCTTTATTTCAGTTTTACATTAAAGTACAATAACATTGTGGTACGTAATGCTATTTTGTATGACTTCTTTAATTGGTTTAAATTATTTAAATAGGTATTTTTTATAACATACAGGCTGGAATTATGGTGTAAAATGAACTTTGATATTTTTTTTTTGGTAAATCTTTGCGTCAAATCTCTCACCAAGCAAAATCGATTATCGCAGGCGTTTGTTAAATATATTAAATATTTATCACCGATATAACGAGTGATGTCTAGTTCGTATCGAGAAAATGATTTATAGCATCAGATGGATCTGAACTGGCGGTAGTGGCCGGCAGAACGGTTGTCGTAAAGAACCCATAAATCGAAGGACTCGGCAACCCGACACTGCGCCACGAAGGCGACGTGCCGCTTTGGGGAGCAACGTTTGTTTTTTCAGCGACCTTTCACCGGCTGCGGGACCTCAGGCGTCAACGGCCCACCACCGACCTGGACAAAAAGTTCGTTTAAATATATTTGTACGCAATAATCTATAAGGATTTGCTCGGAACGAGTCGGCCACCCACGTGGCGCCCGTAATTCTTCCCGAACGAGCTAACTTCATTATTGTGGCGTGAGATACAATAGTAAAGAGCACGATTTATAAGTCCAACACGTTGACTTCTGTTTATAGCCTTTGGCGGGGCGCGGGCGGGGATTATGCGTCTGCGCAGCGATTTATGGCCGCGCCTCGATAAAAGCTTAAATACTCTTAACTGGAAATTATTCAATGAACAGTTCTGAATGCCTTGTCGAGACCGTATTGTGCCTGCTACTGAAATACCGGCGAATCCACAGAAGCTTCATGCTACTTACCCGAACAAATCAAAGTTTTGTACAAGCTGCTTTTTATAACACTCTTGTAGACTATTTGTTATTGTGTAAATGAACAAATGCTCTAAACATTTTAAACGTTGTATAGATTGTGTTTGGTTTATTGATGATTATTAAGTAATATTAGGTCTTATCATGAGGCCCAGATAGCCGAGTGGTTTGTGACCTCGGCCTCCGTTTCGAAGGTCGCGGGATTGAATCCGGCGAGCACTGATGACTTTTCTGAGTTATGTGCGCTTTAATAAATTAAATATCACAGGCATTATCCGCCAACCTGCACTTGGCGAGCGTGGTGGATTAAGGCCAAATAATCTCTCATTATGAGAGAAGGCCGAGTCCCTGCAGTGGGAACAGAAAAGATAGAAAAAAAGGTCTTATCAAAAGCACCGTTACTTCACATATTTTAATAAGATATTGATATTAAAAAATACAAATGTTTCTCTAGAGATGAAGAAGATCAAAGACATAAGCACTTACGACTAGTAGATTCTCATCTCTCTCATCTTATGTCATCGATTTGATAACATCCGTACCCAAAGGTTGCTTATGATCTTCACCGGGTCCGTCTGTGAATCTGGCAAGCGTTTGACGAACTGGTTGACCAGAAGTCTTATTTAAATACAACTAGCGAACATATTTGTTTTTGAAATAGAAGTATAAGCAGAAGGATGTAGTTTTTCTCAAGTAGCTAAGTAATTCTAACCAACATTTCCTACTACATATATTCATACTTACCTTTTGTCGTACATATTCATATCAGAGAGGTTATTTCGTGATTTATATTTTTCGTTATGGTTCTTAAACTTACTGTATAGGAAGCCATTGGTAGCGATGGTAAGTAATCGATGCAATTTACATAAATAAATGTTGGTGATTAAAACATTATTTAAATTTTGAAAGAGATGTAGCTGCATGTTTACATAATAGTAAGTGATACGTTTGCCCATAACAATTAACAGTTTATAACTAAAGTATTTAGTACAGAATAATGTTAATAATCGGAAAGTTTTTGTCATTAATATTTATAATGCAGTATTACGATCCTTAAGTAATGCTAATTATCTGTTAGTATAATATATAAGGTTTAACTGCTGCTCAATTAATTCGCTGATTGTAGTTCACGGAAGCGAAATGATGTGTAAAAATTATTTTAAATTGTCAACGATGTATTCTTACTTTTAATAGATTTAATAGCGGCGTCTTTTAATTATAAAATGATTTTTTTTTTCATTTATTTCGGCACAAACAGCCATTTTATATATAACATATGTTATGTTTAGTTTAGGATATAACTTGCACGAATAGTGCCCAGCATTACATAATATGACACAGACCTGAGAAAGAAACGGAAAACAACACTAAATTAAAAGATTATAGAAGAATAGGTAATCACGATTACAGATTTTAAAAACATTGCCTGTGATAATAACATTGAAATTTGGTTTGTAAAATCATTTAAATAGTTATCGAATCAATTTGAGAGAAATGTGTATTGTAATTATTAAGACATCGGGTGAAAAAGTTATTACACGTATAGTTTTTGTGAAATATTGGCGGCGACAATAAGTTAATGTTGCGAGAGGAACGGGAAGCCGGAGATTGGAGACAGAGTTTATTTTGGACCATAAAATTGGTGAATCTGTTTTATCATTAAGTAATTTGTACAGTGTGGTTACATCGAAAAGTACTCGGCGGAGTTCCAATGAAAGTAAATTAATGGAAGAGTATTATTATTGGTTTACTTAGTTGATCCTTGTTATTGGGGGGCGGGGGCTATTTTTGTTAAACGGTTACGGTTCTTACTAACTGTGTGGCTATTTAAAGCGCTAAGGCTCGGTATCGATGTCCGCGAGGCGTGCGTCGAGGGCAGAGGGCGCACTCTATTTCGGTGCGGAGGAGCGGAGCAGAGAAGTAGGGAGCGAAACGGAAAGTAAGTTGAAACTAATCCGGCGCGCGGGTGGCCGCAACACGACACCGCGCGCAGCTTACATTTGTCATTTATAATGCGCGCGATTTGTTGCTCCTCACCTCCAGCCAGCCGCCATTTTTTATGTTCACTTATTCTTTATTCAAATATTCAAAACGCACGCGGCTCGAGATATTTTTTATGACAGTTTATGGCCGCGGCCTCGAGATGAATGAGCAGTTATATAGTATTCACTAAGTGGAATGGGTGCTTAAGGTACCTGAGTGCAAAACATTTTTGTTTTAAATTAATATTTTTTTTTTCAGCCCCTATAATGTTCTCGCTGCAGGGACTCGGAGCCTTTTCTCATAATGAGACAGTTGTGGCTTTAATCCACCACGCAGGCCAAGTGCGAGTTGGCGGATAAAGTTTAATTATTTAATTTATAATAACGCATATAACTCACAAACGTCAACAGTGCGCGCCGGGTTCGAACCCGCGACCTCCGATTCACTTTGCTATCACTGCTATTAACTAGTTCTAATTAATGTATGTACTTTATATATAATGTGATTAATATTTTGGCCAAAACTAATTCGTATCAAGCTTTTAAAATAATTTTTATATCAAAATGGCAGGGCCTTCCACAAGACCCACGAACAGTCAATCTGGGAAAGGTCGGGAGTAGCCGTTAAACGCAGGCAACGTAGCTTCAATCATTGTGGACATCCTAAGAAATATAATATTATGTTTTTTTATTACGAAGTATGTATATATTCGACTTTTTTTGTTATAGTTGCAAAGGACAACAAAATTTTTAAATTAGTGTTGCTTGTTTATCTATTGGTAATAAGCCAATTTATACATCGTTTCAATCTGTGAAGAGATTTTAAATTATGTTAAATGGCATATGGAAATAAGCATATAAGATCTTTATGTAAGTTATAATAGCTCTATGACAATAACATTACAGTAGTATTGAATACATTTTGAAGTATGGAAATCAATCATCACTTTATGCACCGCGCTGTAATCAGAGAGAATAATGAGGAATGTTTCCGCATCATGAAGTGCATGTTACGTTGTAGAAAATTGATTTCCCGAGAACAACTCGTCGGTGAACACTTCATTTCACGCACGGCCTGTGACCGATCTGTTGCTGATTTGATTGGGTTTAGTTTTAAAATAAAAAAGTCGTAACTTATGAGCTTTCTAATATTGCACAATGTGGCAAACAAGGCGACTTGTGTGGCCTGCCACGTGTTCCGTTTCGAATTTGTCAAAGGCGCAATGAAGTTTTGACGTTCGATTTTACTAAAGAAAAAACGGGCGCAAAATCCAAGATGGCGCAGTTTTTATGCTTCTCTTTTGAAGCTTGGAGTAAACACTTTATTTATTATTAACCTTTTTTATATATTATTTTCTTATTTGTTAACTTGTTGATGTTGTGTATGAGCTGCGAAATCTATTTTCTTATAAATATCTTAGTTTAGCGCAAAACACAATTATCAAGTATAATTAGACAAAATAAAAATTATTCCGCCTTAACACTATAGTGATAATGAGATAAGTAGATAAGTAGGTAAACTTGCTAGCAGTTAGTTATATTTATTCTTATATAAAATTACATCTGCGATTTATGTAAGCTGCACAAGCGGATGTATACAGCAAAAAACTAAAGGTGTTTATTTCAGATATACGGTGGTGCCTTAACGCCATTTCACTTGATAAGAAACGGTTATGAAGCCTATGAAGATACTAGTTTAGGAGAAGGCTTCAAGCCTTAACATTTCCACGAGTTGTCTGGACGGAAAATATTTTATGTACATACAGCTTTATGAAGAAGTAACAATACGAGTCTTTTCATATGACTCATCATACTAAACAGCAAATCATCTAAGAGCCCCATAAAGCTTTTTTTTACAGTTTACTAAAAGGAATTTACATCTCCGTGTAAGCACAGGGTATTTTTCTTACATTTGCAAATGGACGCATTCGACGAGAGTGTTTCGCGTCTCATTTTATACTTACGTAATATAACCGTTGTTCCTTAGCTCGTATTTGCCGACGGTGGAGCAGGGGAAGGCTATATTTCACTGTTTATACACGCATCTAAAACATAAACGCCGGTGAAGTCTGAATAGGCACCTCATGTTGTTCTCTCATCTCGCTTAAAAGGGGCTTGAATTATTAAATGAGCACTATTGATGTTTGCCCATCATATCATAAAGTATTGAATGTTGTAAACATAGCTATACTTTTCTTATAAACATGTAGCTCCGGCTTTTGCTTTATTCTAAACAATAAACAATATCAAAAGTTCGAAAAAAATTTAATAAGTATAATAAATATATGATTTAAAAGTTGAAATGATTTTTAAAGTATTTTTGTAATTTAAAATTCAGACGTAATAACCGTAACGATTTTGCTTTGAGAATGATGTTCGTATTTACGTCAGAGGTGTTTCCTTTTTGTATTATAATACATTAAAATAATTTAACATCAAGAGGATTTGAAGAAATAATTAAACAACTTTTTAGAGAGTACAAGTTGCATACGATATTAGTTTTGCAGCACAAGGATTTGATTTTGTTTCGACAAGTTTTATTGTATTTATTATTACTGATTTATACTTTTTTTCACAGATGCCTGTACATTAGCTATATTTATTTATCTTGTGCCCAAAGAATATACAACTGTAAATGTTTCTAATGTTACATTAAAAAAAATTAACAGAACATGAAGTTATTTGTTAGTAGGAATTTCTTTAATAATCTTTTTTATTAATTTAAAATTATACAGCTTAAACATTTCCTTCTTTTAATTATTTAATACTCATCTTAGAAATAATTAACGTGTACTTAGAAACCTATAGTTGGTAACTATATATGACAAAGTGGATTGACGATATAGTGAAATAGTCGGCGGTTATTGGTTGTTGATTATGTTTAAATACAAATAAATAGTGACTATTTAAGTTCATAATTGTTCTAATTAAATTAATATTTTATTTAGAATTATAAAGAATAAAATGTTAGTATTATAAACATTTTGCATACGTAGCATATAATTTTTTTATGTACTTTATTACAGAAAATTTTTAAGAATTTTACAATCGATAATCGGCGAGGAAATCAATAGATTTTAGTAATAATTAATAATAACAGATGGTTATAGAAGAAGATTCTCTTAACGGTTTTTGCTTATGAATTTCGTATTGAATATTCCAGAATATTTCAACTCTTACAGTAGCCACAGCGACATAGGTTTATCCCTTTCCGGCTTTCGTTCGTTCCTATTTATGAATTAGCGTCCTCTCGCTCTGATTTACTCAACTGTGATAATGGGCGGTGCGACGACTGCTCACGCGCATGCCGTATAAGTAAAACAAATTAATTCATACAAAACAAAATATTATTATTGGAACACTATTTAAAAAAAATTAAAAACTGTTGTCCGGGAAGTAGTTAGGATAGGGTGTTTTAGTCTGCGTAAGAGTATACTACATGAAAAATGAGCGATATGATATGGAATACAAATTAAATAATAATGTGATATTGTTATGAGCTTGCTTGGGGTGCAGTCGGTGTGGGGAGCGGTGACAGCGGGTAGGGCCGTCAGTGGTTGTATGGGGAAGTGGCACCGCCCCGCGCCGCGCCCCGCACGCCCCGCGCCGCACCGCGCCCCGCCCCGCCCCGCACGCCGCGCAGCGCGCTCAGTCCGCGCTCGGCCGCCGAACCGCCACCGTTCATGTACGCACTCGGACGGCACGCTCTACGCGTTCGCACTTACATCCAACAAATATATACACATATATATAACTACAGTAAATAAAACAAAAGTGATCTAGTGTGAGACCTGAAAATGTTCGTGTAGTAAATAGAGACGAATGGTGGGCGATGGGTCGGACGTTCATAGAGAAATGGCAGCATAAGAACAGTAATTGTTGATGGATGTGGAAGGCGCGGGGTGCTGGGCCGGCAGCAGGATGGTGGCGGAGGAAAGCAAGACCAGGGCGACAGATTTCTCCATTGCCGCCATCATGGCCCGGAGCGCCGCGGAGCCGCGCAGCCCCGTCGCCCGCTCGCCGACTCATATCGGTCAGATAGGCCTAACCTACTAATATTCATTATTATTTAAATTTTTCACTTTATAATTATTTTAGATAAGCCCTCATTTGGTTTAATTTTTCAAAAGTTATTTGCACAAGGTAGTTATATCTTACCAAACGCTGTAACTAAAATCGATCCCGTCTGTTTTTATTTAATATAATATTTTCTAGTAAAAATAAATGTGTACAATTGTAATACATTTTTTAAATGGTCTTACGTTCAGTGGCAATTATTAGTTACTCCATAACAAAAACGAAATGTAGTATGGAATTACTTAAATATTTTTTTCTATGAATAGTTGAAAAAATACAAGATGAACACAATATAACTAGAATAATCGTAATTATTGTTTACAAATTATATCACAATAATTATTTTTTCTATTAATTATTGACAATATACTATTACTATTGCTAATTATGTATCGTAAAAACGATATATTCTAACAATTTAGGAATACACATGGAAACACAAATCGAGGGCGTGTCAGTCATATAAACTTCTAAGAATTAAAACAGAAAGTAATGAAGAACTCAAAAGCGACGGGTGAAGCTTTTTTAGTACTTAAATTCTAATATTTATTATTTTAAAATGAGGCGAAATATTACCTGTAAATATAACAGTTGCTGGATAATACATAAAGAATTAAAATACTGTTAATTTTTAATAGGTTTGGTATTCCAGGTATTAAAGAAGTTATGGTATTTAAATAGTAATTGTTGGGTTGGTAAAAACAGAGGTCAAGGTTTTAAAAGATGATTTGAAAAACTGGTATAATAAAGTCTACTTGGATTTGTAAATGTTCTAGTTAGAAAAAATCTTATTAGTAACAATGTGCTGTTGTAATCTTATCTAATATTAAACGTAAATCATAATAAGCTTTGAATTCTTAAGAATTAAGATTAAGTTTTAAAAATAATAATTTATATTGTTACAGTATTATTTACACTTGTGTTCTTGCAGTAAACATTAGTATTTTTAAATATAACGTAATAAAATAACCTCTCAACTAAAAGAGGCTATTTATCATAAGCTGATAGACGTTTATAGAGGCTATATAATAATATATTAATTTTAAATATTATACATATCATAAGTATAATAACTTAAAAAATGTTAGATTTAAAGTTTTGATACTATATAAAAAAACAACCTCTTTAGTTAAGTTTCTAAGAAAATATAGAAGATTTAGAAGAAAAATAGAGAAAATTGTGTAGCTTAACACGGATCAAATCCTGTGCCTAACTTAGAGGATCACTAAAGATAGAGACCCGTTTAGCGTAAAAAAAATCGATTAAAAAATCGTAACACGTTGGAAAAACCGATAAATTTAATTTCCTCGTTTTTATAATAAAAAAAGTTGATCATCTTACCAATTTCAACGTAAACGTGGCAGTTTGACGCACAACGACGGGAGTTATAATAATTAAGATTATTATCTTGATTCATAATTGTTAGATGATGAACTTTGTTATGAATATTACATACGTAATTTATTATTCAGAATATTAAATATCACATCAAGGCATGAAGAATTAAAATTAAAAGTTTTACGTGTATTTATATTTCATACGCCGCTTCTATGTTGTAGCAAAGCTGGTCTTGGGTATTCAATAAGGGATTCATTTTCGGTTCGGTTTAATGAAATTCGCCTGATTTTTTTTATTTAACAAAGCAAAAAGACGAGTGGTACTTTCATCTGATGGTAATACACCTGCTTATAACAATTTGGCACCAGTTAGGATGGTATATACAGCACCACACTGCGCCCGCAGTTTTGATTTAGATTGTTAAGTATAATTACACCAGCAATTTCACAACCATTTGCTGCTTTGTAGCACTTCAAAATAGAACACAGTAATTTTTGCACTAACTACAGAAAAAGGTGCTGCAGTGGTAACTACATAAACGGTCTGTTGTAATAGAAACTTACCACCAGTAAACCACCACATTTACAACGTATTTGGTTGTCAATATAAGAAAGCCAGAGTTATCTGGATAAAAACTATCATAAAAAGCGATATAGTCACATAAACTATGAGAATCAGAATTAGGAAGTACGAGAAGAGAAAAATCTAAAAGAAATTGTACATAAATAGAATAATAGTCGTCTTTAAGTAGTTGGTAGACAGTTACAATAATAACCTTGCAGTGTAATAGGTGTCTTAGATAATAAAATTATGAATTATTATAATTATAACCTATTTTTAATTGTTATAATTATAACATTTATAGTTTTTGCCTAGTAAAATATAAAGGAAGATCTTGGGGATGCTCGAAATTCCAATCTTCCCTCATATTACGCCGCTATAATTTTCTCCTAGGACCAGTATTTCTTTTATCAGTTACTTTTCCCATCATGATGAGTTGAAGCAGTTCCTATCTATTATACCTGAGTATGTGGCTGAGATACTTTTCTCATCTTGTCGGTCTGCACCAGTTCGTACTTATGGTTCACTCTTCACAGGAACTCCTCGTTTGGTATCTTCCGAGTCCAGCTTATAGATCCTATCAGTCAGTGACTCTGTTAATTAAGTAATGTCACTAGCTACATTACTTATCATATCAAACTCAGTAATGTTTATATTCTACTGTTTTTTATACTATTTATATACTTCCATTATTGGTGCAAAGCATTGTAGGAGCTGGCGAGAGCTTTTTATTACCGGTGACATGATCATATTGGTTTAGACCGTTTAAAGGTAGATATTTCCACGGTGACCATTTTTTATGATAAAGGTAGTGTGTAAACATTTTGATTGATTTTAAAAACGCGAAGTAACGAAATTATAACGAGAGACAACATTAAAATGATATATGCGCTTTGGGAATATTCTAATGGGTGCATAATTTGGTTTCCGCACAACCAAATGATAGAATTTTAGTTTAATCGCCTAGAAAATATGTAATTATCGTTAATAGAAGAAGGGTTAAGATGTACAATTGAAATTGCGACCGTTGTTAGATTTATAACACATAAAAATAACTTTGTAATAATTTCTCTTGATCAAGAGTTGTAAATCTTCAATTCTTTAAGATTCATTTACTGTTTGGAAAAATTACAGATTAGGAGGAAAGCAATGGTCGTGGTTGGTGAAGACGTAATCCTTTGTGCATTGATTTTAAAATTCTAGGAACTATGAGATGGATGAGACGATTACATGATATACAAAGCATCTTGAGACTTAAGATGTTATGTATCTTTACCCCAGTAATTTTATTAGCTACAACGCCTTTTAAAACCGGAACAGTAATATTCGCACACGTTTTGGCGGCAGAAATGGGAGCTACGCTTGTACTTACCCTTTCTCACGGGGAAACCTTAAAAAAGACACCCAGTTTTTGGGGAGAAGCCAGGTTTATGTGGAGATTTTTACCACTAAAATCAGCTTATTCAGTGATTCCCAAATTTTTTGTGCTATGCCCCACCTCGGTCTTTATAAAACTCTTTCGCCCCTCTCTCCTCAAATATATCATACACAATTTTTCATTAAAAACATTGTCCGTGTAAGAAACCCAATGAATTGAATAATTTTATTTACTTTAAATTTGACACCGACTTCTATAATAGCCGTATTTTAAAAGCCGATAGCGAAGAAAACAGTACTGTCGGATCAATTTTCAAATTTCCTTTCTCCAACCATCGAATTGCCCCACGTTGGGGAACACTGCCCCCGGTGGTCATACTTAGCGTTTAGAGAGGTCATGGGATCTTTTGTAACACAACCACAGCTTTCGCTTGTACTTAGAAGGCGATCGGTAACCCGCGGTGTCTTCGGTAACGTTACGAGAGCGAAGTTCTCATGATGTGCATGCAGCGTACAACGATCACGTAGTAACAATGAATCCTCGTGTAAATCAAGACGTTTTTTAGCTTGGCCGCAGCCTGTAAAGGGGGCCCTTAAATACTAATTGGAGTGGTTTGCGCGGGCGCAGGCGTCATGTTGCGGCCCCGTTCGTTATTTAGGATTAATTGTGCGGAACCGAGCATATTCGACACCGCCCGCGCAGGCCCTCATGCGTTGTATATTGAACTACATTTTTACGACGTCCGTACATCGCTACTTTGTTACCTACAGCTTACACTATATCATTTTTTAATGTACTAAATTACTAATTTATGTATTAATCCGTATTACCTTTAAATTGTGTACGGCTTGCGTGAAACGTAACAGCTGTTTCAATTTTTATAATTTGCTATAACGGTAAATACTCCACATGTATATAAAATCTATTTAATTTCAAGTACAAGTTTTTTTTTTTTTTTTTTTTTTTTTTTGGAATTTGGAGTTTGTTTTAAAAAAATAACCCCCCCCACGAAAAAAAGGCGAAGGGGGTTTGCCGGGTGTAGGTTT
>DWHU01001723.1:0-11587 GCA_018247975.1 Parides photinus
TTTCAGAGTGAGGCCGTGGTATCACACCGGTCGAGCCGGCCCATTCGTGCCGAAGCATGGCTCTACCACGATAACATCATCTTCATCATAACATCTGTCTCTGACATTATAGTTTTCCAATATGCTCTGCCCTCGCGGACCCCTAACACAAATCATTTATACTAAACTGTCATCTTTTTTAATTTAACTATTTAAAGATTTTCTGTCCAGTTTTTTTTTTGGTTTTTTGAACCTACATTAAAGGCAATATTATATAATTGTTTTATGTTCAGTTGGCAATAAACGAGAAGTCGCAAAAAACGAGCGCGAATCAAACGACGAAGTTCCACCAGCTGCAGAAGATGTTCGGCAAGCACGCCGGCGATGCGGAGCCCGTGCCACTCTACAAGCAGATCAACCAGGGCGATGTGTTCAGTACTGAGCACGAGGTAAGCGAAACATTACACATTACATAGTAAGGAATACTGCTTTTCCTGTGATTTTTACTTGCATATATCTTCGCCATTCTAACTACGTACATTTTCATCCCTTAAATATGGGCCGAAATTATTTATATGTTCTTGTCAATCGTACTAACAAATTTTGTATAAGATGTTATCAGTTTGCTTCTTCGTTCAATATACAAAAGAGATTATAAAAATATATTCCGACACAGCTACGTCTGGCGTTCAACCGGCAAGGCGAGGAGCTGAGGATTGTGAAGAAGCAGCTGCAGAATAGTCAGCAACGTGTGCGCGAGCTGGAGCAACATCTTGCTTCGATACAGGCGAAGCTGCACAACCAGTGAGACCTTCAATACGATAACGACACCGTCGTACACTGCGTACATCATCGCAATCAATTTACACCACAAACCTTATGACGGAGATGGTTTTGTTAACAACGCTAGATGTTAGAAAAATACAAAGGTCACTTCATACTAGAAATTAACTCTTTTACAAATTACTTTTTATTTGTAAGTGGACAAGCACCTTTAAAATGGCCTAAAGATGAATTAATGTCTGTTCTATTAAAAAAAAACCTTAGTTAATCTATTAGGTTTAACCAGTGATCTTCAAAGCTAAAAGTACAAATGTACAATGTTTATTCGACCATATTCTTCTAATATATTTATCACTAAGTAGCTTGAACAAGCGTAATTTCTTCAATAATAATTATTACCTAGATAGAATCTATTCTAGATTTTTATTTAGGAAATGGAGCTTTCATATTTATCATGACAAATTAAAATTATTACGCTGTGCTTATCGCAGGTGTATACAATTGCCTTATAAGTGTTTGTAATTAATATGGATGTCTAGTATATATCTTTCAGTGTCAACATATTCGTGGAGCTACACGAGCGCGGCGCCGATTGTTATTTCATATAAATTCAGTGACATGATGCCTCAGTTTGCGAGGTGGTGGAATGCGCTATACGTCTCAGAAAGGCGCGGGTTCGGTCCCCCACTGAGCTTTAGCTTCAGCTGAAGGAATAATATGTTGAAATGAAACTGACATGTTCAATGAACAAGAGCTTTTGTGGATATGTGACATCAGCCAACCCACACTTGGCCAGCGTGGTGAATATAAAGCCCAAGCCGTGATAAACAAGTGGTTTGGTACCTCTTGGATGACTTTTTTGAGTTATGTGCGTTTTAAGAAATTAAATATCACTGGCATTATCCGCCAATCCGCACTTGGCCAGCGTGGTGGATTAAGGTCACAACTCTCTCATTATGAGAGAGATCCTGAGTCCCAGCAGTGGGAACATATTAAGTGGGCTGAAAAAAGGAAAAGATGAATAATTTATAAACCAGGAGTAAGATATAAAATAATAGTATAGAGAGGGATTTTTCTTTATTACTTTTATAAAATAGACCGCGCTCGTGACTTGCAAGAACTTTACGTAGATTTTTAGTGTTGCTATTATGTAAAAGTAAAATACCTATATTTCTTGAATTATTATAAAATAAGGTGTAGCGGTCATTAACATCCGGGAAACTAGTTTAATACAATTGTTATATTTACGCCGTAACGAATGGAACATTCTAAAAGGCAGACACGAAAATATTTAACAAAATGGTAACCTTCGCCATTTTTTTTAATCTGACGAACATGAGGAACAGATCACCTGATAATAAATTATACCCTCTGTGACTATTAGTGGCGCTGGTTAATACAATATATAGTGCACTGGCGTTATGATCATCTTCTTGCTATATGTTAATATACTATAATTTTTTTTTATTTGCAACTTCCATTATAATTCTGTAAACAGTTTTTGAAGTCTCCTTTTAGGCATTACAAAGCCTGTACCAGGAGACCCCAAAAAGTGTATGTCTATGATTACTATGTCTATTTTCTCTCATTAATTTCACTACACCCAACGTCATTAGAACCAGAACAAAGTAATCTCTACAGACTACAGTTTGGCGGTAGAGATATAAGAGTTGCGGTGTTACGTACAGTCACTTGTAAAGAAAGCTACCTTTAAATATCTAGATTTAATACACGATTTTTTTTACATTGAATATAATACGTGTTATATTACAATCATGTTCTCAAAGTATAACTATTGAGTTTTGTTGGTAAATCGGCCGCTATAAATTTGCTTTGTTAATATTTAAAAACCAGAATATTCTGTATGCTTCTCGACGTCATGTGATAATGGGTTAAATGTTAGTACCCATTAGGAACAAAAAAATACTTTATCTAAGCCCGCTTAGCGGCTGCTTAATATCCCTCTACACGAAGTTTTGGAAACCTTAACGTAGACTCGTGTTGCATTAAAGGAAAAAGCACATAATAACGATACTATGTTTTTTATATATTGTTTAAGTGTATTTAAACCTAATCACATCAGTATTAGTAAATAAAATTATTAAATAAGGGAACAATTCAGTCATTCCAATATTTTCTCTCTTTGTAATATAGTGTCTAAACAAAGAAAGAAACTGTAATATTATTATTATAAAAAAATTATCAACATTTCCATTTAAGTTATAGTGCTCTTCAATGTGTGTTTTGATGTATTTAAGAATGATTCCATGACCTATTTACTTTTATAAAAATAGATGTGATTAGTATTTTCATTTGTGATAGAATTATTAATATGTTAAGGCCTAGTTTTTTAAGCACTGAATAGGTTTATTTCGCATTCGTATTAGTTTAAGTCCATACACCCCTGGAATACAGAATCTGTTAATTCTAATAGAAAAAGCAGAATTATTTAGTAAGATACTATACAGCCTACTTATCGTTCTCACTATTGGATTTCGATGCTCATTTATATAGCCTTCACTACCGTGGCCAAGTGCGAATTGGCCAATTCCACTGCTTGTGCCTCCAGTGAAAACAAACACGGAGACTAGACTTCCAGATACAACCTCTGTGGTCTAATAGTGGAAACATTAAGAGGGTTGTCTATTAAATCTGGATATTTGAAAACGTGAAATGAAATTTATTAAAAATATGTTTTTTTGTAGTAAATATCAATCTTCATTTGTAAAATCGTAATAAGTAGTCACTGCCATAAGCAATACGTTAGCTTTTATACACGTTCGTTGGAGGTACTAAAAATGGTGAGAAACACCTGAATATGATAATTTTGTGGAAAAACTAGAAGATAGAATTTATGGCATTTCTATATTATCATAAGACTTCAAGTCTGTGCAATAATATATTTTTTCTAATTTTAATCATGTAACATGACAGCAGACAGCAATCGGTTGAGATGATGATATAGGATCTATATGAACAGCACTGTTTTTATAAGCACATGATTTTTTTTTTGTCTAATAATGTGACATTGTTAGTGATTTGTTTTAGATGATTATTTTAAGTCAGTCTGATTTATTGTGTTGTTCCTTTTTGTTTACTCATGTTTTATAGGTTATGTTTATTTTATATTAGAACCTTCGCTTATATAGTTTTTAAATCGCTACAATAAAGTTGCAATGGACGAACCGGTTTAACACTGGACGATTTCTAAATTAGTGCCAGAGATTAGTTTAAAAAATATGGAAAGATGTACAAAAAGGTTACCTGAACTTTTTGTATGATCAATATTTTTTTAGCTGGCTTTACAAGTTATAAGTACTAGGTGCTAGATCGCTTATACCTTGGTAAATTATAAATGGTTTTATTATAGAATTTCAATTGATTATAAATGGTGTGCATTTATGTGTACTTAACATGATGCATTACTCTACATTCCATCATTCTTCTCATTGAAGCAACGATTAGTGTTAAGTGATAATTATCTAAAAGTATTATTGCAGCTCGGTGAACATTTTAGTTTGTCGCTAAGGCGTTTAATATTTATTATGTATTTTTATATCATTGCTTTGTGTAGCACAAATTTTCAATAAATGTTTGAACGATTTACTTGTTTTAGCACTTTTAATACAATAACGATTCGCACGTTGTTTTCCTTAATACTGCCATACAATACGCGATGTACTCGCCACTAAAATATGGGTAATATATAATGGTTTTAACTAACCGTCATATCAACCTTTGTGTAAACATATATGAATTATGTGTTGATACAGAGTTCGAAAGTAGGGACCACCCACAAGTTATAACAAAAAGAGAATTTTGCGTTAAAAATATTTAATCACACATCAATGTAAATTACAATGTTGACGTCACACACATAAAAACAGAATATCCTTAATCTCCTAGTTTTTTTAAGTCAAAATATCTTATCTGTATTGGACGGAAAAACGACATGATTATTCTATTCTGCGCAAAAGTATATAAAAATAAAATATAATCATCAAGTCATCTAAGGTACATGGTAAGAAGAAGTGGAATGTATAAGATTGATATACAAAACACATATATATTAAAGGCACATGCAACTTCATACATTCATTCATTAAGATTTTTGTAAATAGTTACTTATTATACTTAATGTCTGTGATGTGTATATACTCAGAGTATTTAATTTATATACCCTAACTGTTTTAACCTAAAGTAAAAGCCGATTATTTTAAAGTTACGGCATCAATTAGTATATTTATACAATAACTGTAAACAACTAAATACAATATTGTACATTAATTCATTGAATATTTTAGACATATGCATACATTATTTATTCATATTTATATCTAAATGTGTAATCAAGATAAAAAAAATATTAGACATCTTGTGTACAAAAACTTAGATTAAAGACCACTTGTAGGACGGATTCGTGGATGAAATTAATATCTATTTGTCTTAAAATTACACTCTTGTCCTTGTGTAATTTGATGTATTACATACTATATTTATTTATTACAGTGTAAAAGACCATGTTTAATAAGTATGGTTCAAATGTCTATGGTATTTCTTTATACAATTAAACAGAAATTAAGTCTTGTTATAAATATAAAAAGGACTAGCCAATTAAGGCTAATATTTATAAAGAGGTTGAGATTTAGTTTATCTAAAGCTTTCAGATGCAAATAAATGAGAGAAAAATGAATATAAAAAGTATTGTTGATGCCTTAATTTTTGTGGATACATTACAACCATCACTATTACAGGTATAAATACAAGTCCTGTATTCCAGTTTATCTCCTGGTTGTGCCACATAGTTGCAATAGTTACCCAAGTCTAAAGAGGAGCAAAACCTTTTTGTACTAATCCCGCCTGAAAATTAAAAAGTGTTTCAAAAAAGGACAAAAAAAGTTTATGGTTTAAATTGTTTTGGAATTGAACATATTTATAACAGCAAAAACACAAATATCACAAAATGTAATTTTGTACCATAAATAAGCTTAAATTTTATTATACTTATATAAATATTAAGATAAATTTGTGATAGTCAGTTTCACCTTGGTCCAAATGCAAATAAGCTGTGATCTGATGCTACTACATGCAACACCAAGCAGTAAATCTAAACCTTTAATTGTAGAATAGACATGCAGTTAGAATTTTCCTTACTGTGGTCTAATCGCAAAACAAAATTTTTAACAAATGTAAGTTTTTCATTCAGAGTTATTTTATGCAACAACAAAAAACTGAAGGTTTCATAAATTCCTCATGTTACTTTATAGCTTGATATGGGCTTCACCCAAGTCTTCACAGATTGATCCTGCACATTCCATTGGATTCTCAAGCCTTTTATATCAGATTGCAGACCAAAACCTTGATCATTTAGCTGATACAGTAACATTAATTAGTTTGCAGATAACTCTGAATTACTAAGCAATTATAAATGGAAATCCCAAACTTCAAAAAAGCAATGCACACTTTGGTGATTTATAAATGTTTGTGCTTCTAAAATAAATTCCAGTACTAATTTATGACAGTGGTAACCTGACTGTTTTATGCAATATTGGGCATTGTACACATGGTCACAAGGAGTTGCTTGTAATAATCCACCATCCAAATTCATGAAACCATCACCACATTCCACAGAAGAAGATGAATTGCATTGGAAACACTCTATTGCTACACCTAGATCAAAACAAATTTTGAAAAATTTTAATTATATTTTATATTCACTTTTAACACAAGACCCTTAGTCACATTATTGATAGTTAATAATACCTAATTTGCAATTACAGAATAGTGCTCTATGTACAAATTTACCTCAAAAATTTATATTGTTCTTTAGAGCATTATGTAAAAGAGCATTAATAATTAAAATAAAGGTTCTCTAAAAGGTAGAAGAGTAACAATTTATTGTTCTGTTCAGGTAATAAAAACCAAAACATGAGTAGAAAACAAAACATTGAAAAGCAATGTTTTTAAAATTACATGAAGCTGCAAATTGTGTTAACAAAATATTATCATTTTAACCTATAGGATAGAATACATTCTGTTAGTATGGCAATAAATCAACTTGCACCCAATGTCTTTAAAAAGCTGGTGAAGGTTATCGTGTTATTGAGGCATAGCAGTAGTCAACGCTGATCTGCTACTAATATTAGTTACAGTTCCTAGTTCTATCTCACCTTCATATCTACCAACGTGTTTGATACAGTATTGAGCATCATGAATCGTCGAACAATCAGTTGTTGATAAGTCTGTATCACTATTAAGAAATTCATTACATTCGAAAGGATTTTCGGAATCAGTCCCTGAACACTGATAGCAATTTATTGAATAAACTAAAATAAACAAAATAAAATTTGTAAATAATAAGATTAAAGGGCGTCGCCGCTCGACAATGAACCATATCTTACCTGATTTAATAGTTACAAATAAAAATATAATAGAAGTAAAAAACGATGTAAAAATCATTTTTAGTTTAATTTAAATAAAATTACAAAATTTGTTTAAAAATTATTAATTCAAAATTTAAATGTAAGCAAACGCTTTAACTTTAACAGAAAAGCATCGGACAACTTGTCAAACCGTTGACATTGACAATCATAGAATATACAATATCGAATAGATAAATTGATAAAATTACAGCATTTTACTCTTGTTACACAATTCTATATTCAAGAAATATCTATCTATACCGCTGCGATTTAGTTTGCTACACATTAAGGTTCCCTGGAATCCATTTTTTTTATCTGGATATTGATATCCACTCTTTCTCCTAAAAAGAAGATTAAGAGTAACACCGGACTTGTGGAATCCACTAACGCTGTTGACATTCAGTTGCAACATTTCCGACATTATTATGCAGTTAGTGGACTCCACCTGTGTTCCACGGTCAGAAACACGTACGTATAATAGAATTGTCGCAATCATCGAATAAGTATCCCATATTAGAAGTAAATAATTCTGTATTTAACACGAAATAAAATTATTTAAGAAAGTTAGCTTTGCATTTTTATATATCGTCCGACAATAGGTTTCGTAATTTACCCATAAAAACGATTAAACAATTTTTACACTATTTGTAAACACCGGACTGGTTTACTGAACCTTCAGCGCGCCCTCCTCTCGGCTTCTTATCATTACTTTGATAAAAAATACCGACGTATCCTAATTCCAAGGCAATGGAAGCAAAGGGAGAAAACTCTTTCTGCACCCTATAACGTTTCTGGTTGGAGGATCCGCCGTTAACCGTTATACCGCTGCATAGAACAGAGCTGCGACCTTACCACCACTGGTGAAGGGCTGTGTAAACCCTACCTCCCCGGTTCACCGGCACTCAACCGTGATAAGTTTATCGAGTTCTCCTGTGCTGTGCTGTGCACAGATCTGGCGCTACCTAAATTTCAAGTTAGGTTCCTATAAGTTTCATCGTGAATAACCAAGTCACATCTATTGAGCCTCTGCGCTACGACATGAACATACATACCACATTCTTATTACATGAACGTGAATTCGCGTAAGGTCTGCTTTTATAGAGTATAGGTGAATAGGATATTTTTAATTCAACAAGGTAGCTATTTTAAGAAAATAGCTTTCCTTAACGCCTTTAAAAATCTTTGTTCAATAATTAATAATCGTGACAGATTTGGCAATATGCTATGAAAATACATTTATTCGTCTTTACAAGATAATATTTATACACGGTAATCAAGATTAAAAATATTTTAATTGTACTATTGAGTCGTTTTTGAAATTAATACCAAATTTTTAAATATGTGAGACCATACCTCGAAAATGCAAAAAGCACATTAAACATACTCGCCTTTACTTGTTATAGAATATAAAGAACATGACAAAGTGCATGTCCACTATTTCAATACAAATTCCATTTTGCTAATACTTTCTTTGGAAGGATATAAATTTTGGAGTGTTACTTTCAGAATTAGTTTAAACAGGTATTTCTAAATAATAAAAAAGTGTCATTATAACTTTTATTTAATTTCCAATTATTTATTTATAATCATATTAAAATGTATAAAAAATATTACAATATAAAGCGATAATTATGTTATTTTATGTTAAGTAGATTCTTATTAACATATAAATTTATATATATTTATCCATTACATGCTAAGGACGTTTTGTTTCGGAGTTAAGGCTATAAATACCGAAAATTCAGTATACACAAACAATTCGTAGATTCAATATATCACTACATAAAGATATCAGAAAACTAAGTTGCTTAACACTATCAAAAAATCACAATTTGCATGAGCAGACACTTACAGACTCATGAGTACTTAATTTGTACATTATAGCTCTAGTTTAAATGCGTTAACTTACGTACTTAATTCTAATTAAATTACAGGCAGTACAAGTAAAGATGAAAATAACATTATTGTCGTTAGGTCACACATCTTATATTTAATTATTTACTCTAAATTTATCATAACGGGTGGAATGTTAATAATGCATGGCATTGAATAACGTATTATAACATAGTGTGAACACAATTGGCCAGGGCAGTGAATAAATAAACCTTGGCTCATGCTCATCCCTTCTGTGAGGAGCTCACGAGTCCCAGCAGAGAAACTATTAAAACACCTATATATATAAGCATTCATGTTAACATATCCTTTTATTATGATATAAAATAATGATATATTTGTCATGTGTTAATATTTACAATAATCAAATCAAGGTAATGTAAGAAAATTATTATCATAAAACAGAAGCATTCAAAAAAAAATATTAACTAAAAAAGTATGAAATAGAATAATATAATTTATTTTTAAATAACGTGAAAGTAATAAAACTTGTACATTACAAGGCAGATACGAAAAATCTTACTATCTAATTACGCTTCTAGAAAGAAACCAAGGATTTTGATGTTACAAGACAACTGTTGCAGGGGCGGCGCCTCATAATAAGTATTGTGTATGTTTTTATGTACTAAATCATTAAAGGTAAGAAAGAAACAGGTTATAGTAATAAATCGCAAATAACAAAGGGTCTAACACGTGTGATGTGTATAAATATAGATTTTCAGGACAAATAAAATACTATATCATATTAACACTCAACTTTCAGTTGATATATTTATTCGTAAAAAATGTTGGCATCTTGACTTAAGAGACATATTTAGTATTATATAAATATATAAAATTTTTAAACATTTAAAATGGAATGTCGTGGGATATGAGTATCAAAACTTGTAGGTACAATGTAACTGTGAGTGGGCCATACAACAAATAAAGTCTACCTCGGGCCGTTTTCAAATCAACAAGGACAATTTCATCTGTAATGTCAGAGTAAAATATCCTCAGTTGTTGAGTTGGGGCCTTAGTGGTAAAGATCCTTCCACCCAAAAGTTTGGCCGCTGCATCATGGTCTGCCACAACGCTACTTCCTTGCCCATACTGTCCATCCAATTAACACTTGCGCCCATGTATGTACCTATAAAAAAATAATCAATTTAACAATAAGATTAGCGTGTGGAAAATGTAGGGTCTGTTTACTGATTCACTGCAAATCTGAATTAATTAAGAATAAGGGAAAATAGCATAGAAAATATAATACATAAACAAATATTCTAATATAAAACCAAGCATTTGTTTAATATATTTAAATATAAACATATAAACTATCATAATTGTCATGTCTTCTTCAAATACAAGTTTCGCAGTCAGATTAAAAACTACCCTTTTTATTTGTTTGTAAAACTATTTCCATTCCACACATACCGGATCTTTTTTACATGACTTGATCAAAAAGGTATTAAAGATTGGACCAGCTCGTAAAACGTGTGGTAGTAAGTTATACCGTTTGAATTTTTTATGTTTTGTTCCAATAATTTATCTTACCGGTTCCAAGCGATAATCTAATGGCTCCCATGAAGTCATTAGAGGCTAGCCTGTCTCTGTCCCACAGGCTGAGCTCCAAGGCTCTCGTGGCCAGTTCTTGCATTGTGAGGCCGCGGTACGTGAACGTGTGTTCCCAACGCGGATTCAGAGTCCTTCTTACAACGGTAGTTTTCTGTTTGGCAAGGCGACCTCTCTCTGGTAGAAGATAACTGCAGACAAAAGTATTTTTGGTTAGGAACAGTTGTTTTAAATAGCGTTCTTAAAGTCAAGTATGTCATCATAAATATTGGTGGTTTATTTTTTTTAAAACTATTTAGGCAGATACTCACTCTATGATGCCTATTTCTGCTGACAAACAGTAGTCTGTAAACATTATTACGATTCCAGTATGTAAGGTCGTTGAAGGTAGTCAAATAACTAACATATGTAATCCTACGTTTTAAACCAACGGGCGCAATGTGGTCAGGTTTGTACAAAAACAAATACGAGGCTCACCTTTTACAAAATACATCGGCGAGTCCGTTGGGTTTAGTGGCAACGAGGTTTTTGGCCTCTTTGACAAGAACGTGCAGTGTTCCCTTCCCGCGGCTGGAGTTGTCCTGCGACTCGAACTTGAGACCTATTATCAGGTCGCCGCGAGTGCCTTGTTGCTCGTCGAAATGTTCCGTCTGGCCAAGGAAGAAATTTTATCATGTATATAAAAAAATAACAGTTTGTGTACGCAGATTTACAAGTAGACCGATATATGAAAAAGGATTTTTTTAACAATAGGTCAGGAGAGCGCAAAATGATAAAGAAGTGTATCGTTTATGTTCTTTATTATACGCGCTGTATATATTATCTGCGCTAAACTTTTCATTTAAGTATGGGATTTTAAAGTATTATAACTGATTTATTGGACAGTGTTTTATATCTTCATCGACTAGATCTACATAAACATCAGATCTCTATTAATAGTAATATTAATGAGAATG